>KI422510.1:2570-100104 GCA_000473375.1 Anopheles culicifacies
AAAAAAACAAAAACAAAAAATAAATGGAATGTTTCATAAACCTCTGTTGCCATTTCACCGTGAGCACACTCACCCCGTCCCCGTCCCAGGGTGTTCGGCTTCTAGTCGGGCGGCCTTTTTCGGCTAATATTTACTGTAACCCCCAGACAAATCAGCAATAAATCACAGCGTGAAACCAATATTTGAAAATTATAATCCGCCTTACGCCTGAGGGGCTGACAACGCGCCCCCCTTCTTCTTCACCCCCATCCACCTTCCTTCCCCTTCCTAACGTTCCCCGGACGATATGCGTATCGTTTGTCGGGGTCCGTACATACCGTCTCCGGCCTAGCCGGGACACCTTTATTATCTCTCGCTCACATACACACAGTAGAATCGCGCGCGCGCACGCAATTTTATGTGTGTGTGTTTTTTTTTTGGTTTATAGGCTCTTTGTTTCTCTTTCACCCGCCAGAAATACCGGCAAATATTGACACACAAAAAGAAAACACCTTTTTTTTTGTTCTTATATTTTATGCCTCTCTGCGGATCACACATCTTTTCCACCTTTTTTTTGTCTTTCCCCATTTTCCTTGCTGTACTTTCGGTGCAGTGTGCTTTGCATCAGTTCCATTGGTTTTTCGCTGCCCTTTATGTGTGCGTGTTGGTGTTGTTTCTTTCTTTTAATTTTTTGCTTTGCTGTTCACTCCGTTCTTATTCATTTGTTTTTACACTTACTGGCCGCACCGTGTCCGAACGTGTAGTGTTTGCCCTTTTGCACTTATTCACTCGTTATCTGTTTCTGTTTTCTCTTGATTTTCTTACTATTTTGTTTCAATTGTTTACTTCACTTACCTTTTTGTGTTGTTTTTTTTTTGTTTTGTCTTTCGTTCGTTTATGTTTTCGTTACCGTTGATGTTATTTTACTAAATGTTTCATTGTTTTCCCATGCTTTGATTCAAACATTTTCCGATTGTGTGTGTGTAGTTTTTAAAAAATATTTTCTCTATTTTAATTTTCTTAACACCCTGGCGATTTTACCAAATCGTCTCGTTTCGTTTCGTCATCAACAGCTTCTTACTGCTCCAGTAGCAAGAAATTGCCTGTGAGTGGATTACGTGTGTGTGTGTATGTGTGTGAGGGTTCTAGACAGACTGTTGTTGGTGCGGATGAGTGGTTGATCACTTCATTGCGTTCATATTCTTTATAATAAATTAATCTTCATCGTGATCTGGGCCGTTAAGTTGTCGTAAAAAGCGGCAATGAGCAAACAATTTAAAATCTAGCCTGCCCTCCCTATTGGTGTCCTATTTTCTACATGGAAAGCGTTTAACCACCATTTTGCAGATTTTAACCGACCGAGGGGAAAAAAAGGGTTCCGGGTTGTTAAACATTCCAGAAGATCCTATTCCCCTTTTTAGACGGCTCACCCCTCGCTAATACCCGATGTAATCCTGGGTATGTTTTATTGTTTTTGCCATGTTTTCCTTTCCGTGTTTGTTTTGGTAAGATTACCGTCCTCAAGGAGTGAACGATTGGTGCCACTTCTGTTTGCATCTTCGCCATTCTACCACACGCCACCTTTCCAGCCTAATGGTGCACCCAACCTGCTACTGTTGTTGGTAGGAAATGGTTTATGTTTGTTCATTATACGTAGCGTTAGAAACCGAATTCCTGACAGTATGATCGAATGTGTTTTCTGGAAGAAATATACGAATGTTACGGCTAGGCGTGTTGTCGAAAAGGCTGTTAAATCCTCAGCAATTTCAGAATTCTGACATATTCTTTATTCCGTCTGTTTGAACTAGATTAAACAAAATGGCAAATCAAATGGTAATACATACAATTTGCGTACAATCATGATTGCCTGAAGATCGATGAATCTTTGAGGATCTTCGGTATGCAGATTGCGAGTCATTCATTCTGTTGCATGCATCTGAATTAATTTCACCCATCACTCGAATTGAACGAAAAGCAGTAAATGCTCCAGAAGGATGTAATTCAGGAAATTGGGATCATAACGATTTCAATGATTTGCCAGTAACCGAACACTTTCACTTTCAGCTGATAATAGTTTAAATCACAATTGCACGATTGACCGTGACATCCGATAAACCCCTAGATAAAGTCCGAATCTCTACTCGCGTGCTGGTGGAATTCCCCGTTTTCGGCATTGCACAGCTGGCGTATATTTCTGTCACGCAATCTGTCAATATTTGCTACAATGCCAAAACAGTCGATGAACATCAACAGTGAACAACATTGTAGTGACAGTTGCGATAACTGGAGTAAAAATTAACATAATGATACGCATTCATACACACAGCCTGCCCTACACCCGGTAAATCAACATGAAAAAAATCCCATTGGAAATGTTCGCGTTCTAAATCTCTATCAAGTACATTCGGCAGCTGTTCAAGCAAAGGTAAAAAATAAATTGTTTTGATGGGAATTTTTACGGGTGATTCTTTTCGCCTTGGGGCGGTTCGGTGGCCGAGGAGACCGAGGCGCCGGTCTTCGAACGGACAGGACCGAGGTTCGAATCCCATTCGGGCCGTTCCCCTGTGCGCAGGACTGACTATCCTGTTGCGGGTACATTCAAGTCACGGAAGCCAGAAATGGCAGGCCAAGGCCTCTCGAGGTTGTAGAGCCAGAGAAGAAGAAGAAGATTCTTTTCGCCTAATCCTAAAGTGATTATATTTCATGTCATACATGATGACCAAAAACTTTGAACACTCAGTTCCTGAAGGTCGTGGTGAATGGTTATGTAGCGGAATCCTCGCTTCATGTCAACTAATGAATAGTCTAATGACTTTTTGCAGATGAATATTCAAATAACTCTTTTATAGAGGGTTTGGGAGATGATTAGGTTTTTGACTAATAGTTGCCAGCCCATCGTTAACACAATAATAATAACCTGTCGCTCCATACTTCGAAAGTAACCAACTAGCTGTTTGAAGTATGTTGGGTAGCTTACACGTACTTCACGTGGTGTTCTTCCTACCAATGAACCAACGCAACATTTCATAACTTCAGATTTTACTTGACACTTTTTGGAACCTTTACATCCTCTACAGTTTTACTCTCTAGTTTTGTGAGATTATTCTATTTGCTGATATTTATCTAACGAACGAAGATTTGATGCACGCGCTCGTTTAATTAATGTGGACAATCAAGGAATACCAGCGGAATCCCTGTTGTTTGCCATGCCGCCTGGCAAGGCTACTGCGGCATTGATGTTTCTCAATGTTGGCCATTCCCAAATACGTTAGGTCCTGCCCAGCTGGGAGAGGGAAAGCAGCCCATGTGCAAGGAACAGCGTGTCCTAAAAGATGGTAGACCGTTACCCAATTGATGGTACGCGCAAGACAACGTTAACGGATACAAGGGAACCAGGCTGAAGAGGGTGTGGGGAAAGGTGCCATAAGGCACATGGTTGAGAGTATAAATATCGAAATCTCCACCTTCATTTCTTCACAGAGCACCTTGAAATTGAAAACATTTACGTCATATACCATACAGGGCACACTCAAATACTCTAGGTTTACTAATCACGCATTGAAGTCTTTCGTATTCTGAGTTAATGTCAACATTGCAAGCAAATATGCAAGATAATTTTGTAGATTGATTTAGCTGCAGGAAAGTTTGGTTTGCCCGTGAGTTCTACGAATACGATACTATTATTATACTTCTCCTGCTAAATTTAATGCATCATACGTCATCGTGAAGCACATGCATCTAAAGATAAGTATTCGCTGTAACCGGTTGCGCAACCGGAACGGAGCGCTATGACGTAGCGCCTTCGCATACAGCGACCGCGTTACGTTGACGAGGGCCCGACCGTGCGTGTGACGTTTTGCGTATGACGAGTCAGATCGGACCGAGCCACCACCTGCCACCGTTTGCTCCTACTAAGTTAGCTGTAATCGTTCGTGCACCGTATTTGCCGAACTGACGTCGTGCAAACGTGTTGGGTGGATGTGCTCGCGTTCACTCTCACGCAACACACGCTCCGGTGGCCTACTGCCTTTCTTACGAGCGATTCGCTCGAACCGGCTCCATCTGGATAGTGGCATCAAGATGATTTACATACTCGGAAGTTATCAATGAACCGGGTAACCCTTATGCTATCCAATACAACTGTACCATGATACCTGGGGTTTTGTTTGATAATGCGCATGAGCACCGTGAGTAAGATGTCGGTAAACAATAAAACCGGATTGTATTTAAGCATTGTGGTAAGTGTGTGTGTGTGTGTGTGAGAGAGAGAGAGAGAGCTTGCAAGAGAAAATTGAAAAAGTTATAGGCGTTTTAACGCTCAATTGGTTTGTTAAATTGAGCAACACATACTCATCGTACGACGTTTGTCGTCAACGAGAGAGACGTCAAAAGTTATTTGTATTTGCACGGCTTGATTGTAATCGCACCCGTAGAACGCTTCCCTGCCGACTATCAGCTAATGACGCTTTCGATGCAACAAACATAACTCCCTCGGATAATGCTCCCCCCCCCCCCCACCACGCCTTCCCCAGGACGCACTGTAAGCGATTCTATTTATGCTACCCGTTAGTATAGCGGGGTTGAGTTATGTTTACATTTATTTATTTTCGTCATTTCATGTCCGGGTTCTTTTTCCGGTGAAATGAAACCGCAGCATGCTCGAAACCCGTGACGCAACTTAATACCGGGCACTCGCACAATTATCAATCTTTTTGCGCAACTACCGTTTCGCGGGGATTCTTCCAATATGGGAGGAAGCGATGATATGCGTGTACCGGTACCTCACCGGGAAACTTTGTGCAAAGCACGTAGTGAATAATGGCGAACACTTCAGCTCAGCTGAAGAATAATGGTTTTATGCAATACGACGAAGCAGCTGCGGTGAACTTTGAACGACTAGTCAGTGGCTGTGAGTAAGAGCCACTCCGGAGAATGCGGAGTACGTTAGATGTAGTTCATCTTACCGCTGTCACAAGGCCCATCGCTTCCGGTGGAGAGCTAATCTAGCTGCACAGGTTCGCCAGTGAACTGCTAAATGTGATCGGACGGATCTCTTAAAAAAAACCGCAAAATGATGCCATGTTTGGTTTGCTCATTTACCCACTGTTTATCGCTACGATTGCTTGGCGTATCGAACCGTGACCGTTGCAGGCGGGAGGTTCTTCAAACTGCACCCACCGAAAGTGCAAATCACGCCTGTAAGCAATCCGCAAACGCGTGTGAGACGTGTTAGAATTCACGCGGATCTCGGCTGGGCTTTCCCCTACGGGGCGGAACACACGAAGCTTCCGGCCTAGGGTTCCGGTCGGTGATTGTGTAATTGCGCGAATAACTTCTTACGCTACCTCGCGCCCTCTATTTGCTTAGCCACTCATTCAACCGATCATCGGTGTATTAATAGACATTAGGTGTGTATGTGACATCGATTGCTGAAGCTTTCTAGTAAATTTGTTTGCTATCTCAGTGCGAGCCCTTCTCCATGGTTTATCTCGCGCGCGTTTGTCTGAATACTTCTTCTCTTGCATGGTCATACACCATGCATACCGTTAATTGGTGAATCATGGCAGTGAATCAACGTACTCGAACTCTTCGCGGATCTGCGATCATCCACCAAGCGGTGGGTTACGATCGACCGAGTACCCATCTGGAGCGGAGTTCGGGAATGTGGGGGAGGGGTTTTCCAAGTGACATCCAAATGTATTGGCATACACCCACACTCGCCGGCTGCTACTCGCGACCGGATGTGATTAATTGTGCTTTTCGAACCGCAGATCAGTTGTAATGATGATGATGCTCCCCGCTAATTCGCTCTGCATTGGGTTCAGATCTTTGGATATTTTATTACTGCTAGCTAAGCTAAACGAATAGGTGTTGATGAGCGATGACACATTGGACATAAATACTTCCGAATGTGCATCCTTCAGACAAAATACCAATGAATGCGCGCGTGTCTCAATTTCTTTGTAGACCCGGCTATTTATTGAACTGAATCCGGGATGTTGTTCCTTCCGGGCTATGGAGAACAACAAGACTTATTTTAAGGCCCGATCTTGCGTAAAACAATCTCCGCTACGCTGTTTCTCAACAGCAACAATTATTATAAATTTCTTCACTCATAATCATTCGTTTAGTCTGATAAGTTCAAAATTTTATCTTTGGTGTACCTCTTATTCAGTGATATGAACACCTATCACCTATCATGAACTTAAATCACCGTTGAGTCAGCGAACATCAACATTGTTGAGGAACACTTTGCCTGCCATTTATTTAGATCTAAAAGTGTATAAAAAGCACGCAGACTCCTTTTGAGTATTCTTAGTGCGTTTACATTAAGTTGATTTTGTTTTTGTTTTGATAATCCCTCTGTGTTCTCTCAGATTCACAAACCAATGATCCAATTACTTCGAATGACACCAGAGCACGTATATTAATGACAGAGTACTTCAAAGCAACACCGATAGTCGATATGAGTGCGTTGGTACGTATGCGGTTCACCCCAATGTAGATAACGAGAAACATAAATGTAGAAAACATTTTGATATTCGAACGACATGCTGATTTATCTCTTTGCTTGTTTTTGTAAGCGTAACCGGTCTATGCGTAATCGTTTTTAGTGTAATAGTGAAAGTGAATCAGCGCACAGTGTAGGTTTAAAAAGCCAAATGAAGCAACAAAAAAAAACAACAAAACAACTGGACAGGAACGTGGAGTCCCAAAGCAGACATGAACTTGAAGCCCTCAATTTTGTAGTGATTTTTTTTTTTGTAGAAGAAGTAAAACATGAATCCCAACTTTCCTATTGCTCAACAGGTGTGTTCCAGAGAACCAAAATTGTAATGGGATTGATTGTATCTAAATTATTGCCAAACACAACTTCTTCGGCCATGCGTGCCATTACTGGTTTACGAGGCTTGATTAGGCCACGTAGTTGTGCCGCATGAGACCAGCGCCATCATCACTTCGGCTATCGGACTGCCCCATCCAAACATAGCTTAGATTACTGATTGGGTTTTAAGTCCTAGAAATAGCACTGGTTTTCAAAATGGAAATGACTGTCGATTTCTTCAGAATGACATATCGGCGAGTTTCGCCATAGTTTCATGTGCAGAGCCATCACACAATTTGTCGCAGGAATATGGAGAGTTAGTCACATTACTTCCGCCTTTGGGTGTATCATTTAATGTACGAAACTAGTGCCTACTATTACTCTAGCAACCTGGGTAGAGTCACAAGAACAATGATACGATCACGCTCTACCGTGAAGTTGTTAGCGGTAGCTTCAAGGCATTTAACCGCGGGAGAAGGCATATTGCAAGGCACATTCTGTTAATTTCGTACAATATACAACTTTTAGCCAACCTGTAAAAAATACAGATTTCCATGTTGATTGTAGATAGAGGATAGTTCATGACGACTATGATTATTGCTAAATATTTCCTAATTCTTCCTAATACTTACAATAATACCCAAAACGTCTACAATACCTTTTACGCAGAATCGAACATAGGAGTAAAATATTCACTTTCGCAGGACCTAAAATCGCGGCCTGTTTATGCCCAGCGAACTCCTTCGGTCTCACACATCTGAAATGCCAAAGTCATTGACGATTTGGGGCTGATGCTGTAGCCGGATGGATGAATTTCGGAGACGAAAGGATGGGGAGGAGGTCGAAAAATAGCGCGAAAATCGTGCATTTCCGTGGGGCGTATTTGGTCTTCCCGTACGGACGATCAGCACACGCACGGTGAGATGGGGAGGATGGTTTTCGTGACTTTATGATTTTTCTCCCCCATTCGTATCACACACAAGCAAATCCCAACGGCAAAAAACAAAAACCATCAGGAAGTGTTCGATTCAATGACGCTTGGTTCATTCTGCAGAGCGTTGGGTCTGGCTTCTAGTGATATATGCTTAAAGTAACCCTTCGCGAAGCAAAATTCGTAAATTGGATGTGAATGAGACATTAGAAACCTTCAAATTACGTTTCGTTTCGTTTTCGTTTTTAATGAGAAATGAATCTTTCTTTTCGTCGTTTAACTCTCATATTCATGGGCATTGAGCAACGAATCCGGAGCTTATAAATGTAGTAAGCCGTTGAAGAAACCATCGGAATGATCACTACTTACAAAAGCTATTACATTTCATTCTAAACAGAGCTTAGAACGACAGTTTCACGTAATGCATCGAAGGGTTGAACGTGAAAGCAAGCAGCGGTAACTACGCAAAAAATGAAAACGGCCACGAACGGCGTGGCGTAGTCGAGGCTCCCGAATGTGGCAGAAAATCGCTCCCAGCTAGATTCCCACCAACATATCCGTACATATACAAGGCGAAGGCGCAATGGGTCGGCCGAAGGAATACGGCATCATCAGTCGGTGCATCAGTAACACCAATCGTTAAGTTATGGCATCTGTTGTTACCTTTCGATGATGTTCAACCGTGTCTTAGCCGTCAGTCTGCAGGAATAGGAGGAGACGACGAAGGTACTGAAAAAGAAACGCAAGCTGCAAACCAAACGGCGAGTGTCGGGTTCCATGCAGGTCGTGGCCATGGTTGCAGATTGATCGATCGAACGCGGATCGGTAATTTTCGCATCAGCTCGTAAATCAGATCGCAAATGATGCAAATTCCCTTGCCGGTACCAGGCAGGAGGATGCTTCGCCATACGGCAAAGGATGCCCTTTTTCGGGCCCAACTCAACTGCGTATCTTGGGCTATATGCTATGCGGCACACATCGCAAGAATTGCCCCGTTTGACCACCACAATAATATGCACGGCCTCGGCTAGGATATAGGGACCGTGCTTCGAAAGCTGGCGTTAAAGTGTATGAGAAGCGACGCAGAGCAACGAAGACCATGTGTGCGTATGCTGTGAGAGTACGGAAGAGATCGGTTGATAGAGAGAGAGAGAGAGAGCGGGTTGTTCGAATACTAGCACGCGAGTCAGCATCACGGGTTTACCGAGAGCCCCCATTCAATACCGGCGTCCGGCTTCACGTGCTCATGAATCATGCCGCGAAACACCAACAGTGCCGTCATCGTTCGCGTAGTAGCTGCTCAGCTTCCCTCACCTACCAGCGCAGATGGCCGAGCCCACACCTCCGTATCGCGGCGCTATGGCGATAGTTTTCTCCGACCTTCTCGCGCCAGGCGCACTCAACCCACCGTCATGACCCGTCATCACGCTGGTTAACTCTCAACAATGAAAAAAAAAAAAAAAACACAGACACACACACAGACAACTGGAATGTAGATGTTTGTCGCCGGTGTCTGATTCACACGAGTCACTGTGGAAGGAAGGAAGTTGCCATGAGTAATTCGGGCTACCCAAGTAGCAATACAGAGAGTGGAGATGAAGGGAAGAGGGGGAGACGGGGAGGGCTAGGTCACATGTATTTCCACCTAGTAAATCTACATTACCGCAAAGAGTTACCCATGTTGGCGGTAGGTAGTGCAACTAAAACAAAAACTAAAAGCGAGAAAGGCATCTATGCGACTGTGTACAAAGGTCGCCCAGTCGAGTCATCTTGAAAAATGAGCCCAAGCTGTCGATAGAATAAGTAGTGTCGTTAGTGTCCATGTGGATGAATCAACGGTTCGCCACATTACATTCCAACGCATTAGGTGCAACGTTACCGGTACGCATCTGCAGGTTGGTAGTAGGTGGGCTTTGCCCAACACACTTGCATGTACACATGGCGCAATGTTGCATCACTAACGTAATCGCGTCACTCGCCATCTCCACAATCTCCAACAGGTTACAATAAAAAATCTTACAATACTTGCTTATAACCTACTAAATATCGGTCTTCCTTTTGGGGTTTTGAATTGCGTACCATATGCCTGGCCAACACTGTCCGGAGCTTTTTAACGAGCAAGTTAATATAACCTAGCAAGAGCGATTGGTTTGGATTCTCTCCACGGTGTAGCTGAACCCGCCGTTCTATACTGTGCACTTTTCAGCATCCGAACATCTACATAAATCTCAACAAAATAACCCCTTCATTATCGCCTTCACCTTCTCGGCGGTGTACTCTCATGCTCTAGAAAAGCTCTAGCAAAGTGTGAAAAGTTCCTGGTGAAGATAGGTTATAGATCAATATCAAAGATGAGATTTAGGAATAAACACGATCAATGTGCTGCTCACCGAAAAAAAGTCAACTATTTTACAACTCCCGAGATTGGTGACAAGCACGGAAGAACACCCCAATTTCCCGGATCTTAACCGTTGACGCATTTGAATGACCAAGAATTCTGACGTCAAAAGGCCAGATGCACGCAGATACGCGAAAACCACGGAAGTAGTTTTCCGCGACGCTGGTCTAATAATAGTATTCGCAGTGGGCTTCTTACAAACCGGGCCTATTTCCGAGGATCGCAACGGAGAAACCCACGGCAGATCGTTCGTGCGTCTATCCATTCATTCATGATTGAAAACGAATCATAAAAGCAATACTACAAAAAAAAGCATGAAGTTGGTACGGTGTACCGGGGGTTTGTGTGAAAAAAGGGAGAGGAACAAAAAAGTAAATTACCAACAACAAATGTATCGCCCCGGTATTGCCGGTGAGCGCATTGGATGGAGCAGGATCAGCGAAGGGACGCAGACGAGATGAGTGTGGTCTTCCTAAGTTTGACCGGGAGCATATATGGGAAGCAGAAACGCCGAGAAGGCGTGAATGGAGGCGGGCCAGTAAGCGCGAAAAGACGCGATCAAACAACCATCAACGGTGGTAGAGAAGGCCACACCTGGATAGCGATAAAGACAGCGAAGTAACCTAGGACGTCACGATGACGTAGAGGCCGATGACGCCATGGACATCGACCACGGTGACGACAACGACGACGTCGACGACACATCGTCTATCGCCACTACGAGAAAGCGCGTCCGGTGCGGAAACGTCCGTACGAGCGAGACGGCACAGCATGGGTGGGAGAGCGAAAGCCGACACCGTCCGGCAGCAAGACCGAGACCGGACCATGAGCGTACGCGGCAAGAGCGTACGAGCGAGCGGCGCGATGAGTAAGCGAGATGGCACGGATGGCCGGTGAGTGAGCAGCAGCACGAGAAAAAAGGGACCCGGAACCCCCGAGGAATCGGTGAACCGGTGGTCGAAAGGGGCAGGTACCCGGGAGCTGTTCTGTTTTCAAAATATAAACTTTTCGAGTCAGTCGAATTCTGAACGCCGTCCGGGAACGATCAGCAAAAGCGGAGCTGTTATCGGGTACACGCTCGCATACAAAACCCTTCCTGTCGCAAGTTGCACGCAAAAGTTCGGTCGTTTTACAAAAGCCCCGAGGACGCACAGGTCGGAGATTTTTGGACCACAGCCACAGTTTCACTCGTCGATCGTTCGTACACCTAGCCAGACACACGCTGCAGCAAGAGCTGCTGCAGGTGAGCAGTTTCGCATCGTGCATCGTGCAACGAATTCTAGCCAACAAGGACTCCCACTTGCACTGCCCTGTCTTATGCGATTCACAAGGACTCCACACGGGAGTGTCGTGACGATAGCATCCGAACAGACATCCGAATGTGCATGTGCTTTCGCAGTGGAGTGTGGTGTTTCGTGCAACAAGTATCCCAAAAGTGCACTGAAGGTGAAGCTGTGTTTGAGTTGCGAAATACCATCCCAAGTGTGCCAATGTCCGTAGGACACTCCAAGTGCTGACGACGTCCTTAGTACACGTGTGCATATTTGCTTGTGTCTTTTGGGGGCAAGTGTGTGTGTGAGTTTATGTGTGTGCGTATCTATATGTATATGTGTGCGGGTGTATGTGCTCGGTGCGTCTCTTAGTTGCGTGCGTGTGCATCTAAGAGTTCTTCCAGACACCAACCAAATCACAAAATCCTATCAGCCTACACCAGAAAGTAGTACTAAAAGACAAAACAAAATGCCGCTACCAACATTCAACCGCCGGCAAACCAGTGTCAGACAGCAGAGGCGGCGGCTTCTACTGTTACCGCTGATGGTCACCGTCCTAGCACTAGCGACGTCCACACCTAGCCTAGTACTAGCCGGTCTAACGACGAGTTCACCCTCCGCACTGTCCGAACAGGCCACAACGACAGGTCCAATGTTTGCGTTCGATGCATTACAGGCTTTAAAGGATACTAATAGCAACTGGCAAACACCGTGCGGCCTTAACGGGCACGGTAGCGTCGGCATTGTGCCCGACGTCAGCATCAACAAGAAAACCAAATCTGTAAGTATACACACCGTACTGTCCTGTTGCATCTGCTCCACACTGTTTTTGATCCAATCGTCTAATTGCTGTTTTACCTTCATTTTGGGGTTTCTATTTTTTCTATCTTCTACCCTACCATATCCTGCAGCTTAACATGGAGCGTCAAATCAACCTGACGCTGCTCGATCTGAACAATTGGCGCGAGCTGCCCGGTAGCAACTATAATGCCACGACCTGGAACGACACCATTCGCAAGCGCCAGTTTAGGTTCCTGAGACCCTTGGTAAGTTACCGGTGCGAAACCACTGCATCACTGTGATACAACGGCGTTCGTGGATCGAAAAGATTTGAAATACTTTCGATAGAAGGGGAAGGGGTAGTGGAGGGAGGAGGCCTCTGAAGATGATACACCGTACCCGGGGGGTGTAAGTGTAAAGCCAAAAAAAAAAACACCCGAAGAGTAGCATATCGATATCGGGGTCTCACTGTGTGTGGATGATTCACGCACGGATCATTACCCGAGCTGTTCGCCATAAAGATGGGAAACAAATTTCCCCAAGTATGCGCTAACCTTCTGCCACCTTCTCTGTTCACCTGACCAGGGCTTCCAGGCCAGACAGTTTTTCAAAGCGTGGGAATTGCGGAAAGTGTGCGCACACATTCGGTCCCCCACACTCGTTGCCCACACACCGGGGGGACACTGCGCGCAGTTTGCACACGATCAATTTCTGTATATATATACATGTGCGCCACCACGACTCTGCATTGGTAATTGGACAGTGCAGATTTGACCTGCCAAAGGGCCTGATTATGTGAATGTGTGCGTCAGCTCGCTTCATCTTCATCAAAATCGGATTGCCGATCCGATTCGAACACCTCCGCCTCGCGATTCTTGGCTCCAGCATAGCGCAATTGGTGCAGACTAGCTACCCATGGTGACTTGTTTGTTTGGGCATCGCGAAACCGTACACCGGCTAACCGTTTGGGGTTTTGTCGCGAGGCTGTCACGCTCATGACCCTTGCTGAATGATTCGGATTGTTTCATCGTCGTTGACCAGCCAATGACTGGGAATGATGGTGACGAAATACGAGTCAGCTTACGATGCAGTAAAGGCAGCCTTTTGGAACTCTAGCAGAGCGTCTAGCCCCGATCTTAGAGCATCGCATCGTGATATAGCGGAACGAGCTGGCGAAGCGGGAGATGATGCGAAACATATAAGATGGATAGAGTGCTTGGAAGGGAGCGCGTAATGAGACGACATTATTACTGCGCGCTCTTCCGCTACGTCTGAATTCGTTCGGAAAGTTTGGGGATGTGTCGCCCAGCAGCCCGGGGGAGTGATGCTGCTTGGTGACTGTTTTAGCGCGTAGTCATTTTTGTGTCCGATCGCGACCCCGATGTCTGAACATTTGCTGGTTTGGTGTTTGGTTTTCGGTTGCTCGCCCGTATTGCATCCTCTGTTCTACACGTACACGGAAACTGCTGATGGTAGCACATATTGCTTTCGCGGTCACAGACTTTCCGTTCGTTGCCCGGGCTCCAGAGGATGTCGAACGGGTATTACTTTCTTACCAACTGTGTATGTGTGTGTGGGGGGGGGGGGGGTACGTTTTGTATTTCTTTTAATAACTAATCATTTAGAGTGTCGAACCAACCTCTGACAGTAGTATCAGTGCGCGAAAACTTCCATCCGTTTGGCAACGAATCTAATTACTGCCTTATTAATCATCACGGAGCACACAAACGTACGCAATACGGTGATGAATCATGGGACGAGACATTTCGGAATTGCCAACAGTTTAGTGTTTTGTTGAGGGAAGCGTTCGCGTTACCGTTTTGTTTACATGCTTTCTAGCCTTGTCATAGCAGCCTTGCGCGACACCAGAAGCATGAAATAGGAAAACAATAAAACGTGGTTAGGAAAAAAATCACGGTATGCAGCTAACCGCACCAGTTATGAAGCTTAAGATTAATTTTTATATTAAGCGGAGCGCTCATCTTGAGCAACTCAGCTTCTTCATGCAAATATGAAAAAAATACCAATACCAACCTGATAATGCACTCATGTGGATTGGATAGCATTTTCTTTTTTTCGTTACCGACCGGCGAATATGCCCAGAATATATATATACCTATTGTAAATAAATCAATGCACGCATCCTTCGCCTCACTGATGCGGTTGCGGTGTCTTGGATCTTGGGGATCTAGAGATTCCCTCAATGGGATGCTGCATATAACACAGCCATGCATACACAGAAGCAGAAGGATCAGTTCGTCTTCGTGAGCTCTTTTTTTGTGTGGTTGTTGTTGGGTAGAAATCATGGAGATGTGGCACAAAATAAGGGGGTTGTGCAGTGTTGTGCACAAATTGCGACCGATTTGTTCCGTTTTCTGGTAGTAAAAGCCGGACCCCGTTTATTTATTTTTTTTTTCGTCCGATTTTGACCGTTGTCCAATTTTGCTTCATTTCTGTGTGAGCTTGAATGTGTGTGTCTTTTTTTTTGTTACATGGGACGTCCCCGTCACAAAAATCTTCAAAAACTACCGGCCACAAACAAAATGTTTGGAAAGAATTTCCAAAACTAAAAAAAGAGCAAAAAAACGTACGGAACAGCATCCGACGGTGCATTAAAAACGCAGGCGAAACCAAACGATCTAACGCTGGTTCCCTGCCTCTTCATCCAGCTTTGCAGCACCAGCACAACAGCAAGAACAATAAAAAAGGGATCAATCAAAGGAGGAAATTAATACTAATCCAAAATTTACGCAGATATAATCATAATACCTGTGATGGGGGGGTTATGCCGTTTTATTTTTGCCTTGATGAGTTATGATTTTAATTACAGATCTAAAACCCGCCCGAAAAGCACCGAACAGTGTTGTTGCAATATTTGCGTGTGTGTATGTGTTTTTGGGTTTTGACTAACGATTTGTTGGACGCTTTTTATGGGCACGCAGTTTGAAGCTGATCGACACTTGGTGTGTCGGGAATGCAAAAGGTTTGGCAGTGCAGCGAGACAACGTTTTTTTTCTTTTGTTTTGCGGCAGACATTTCAGTAAATGATTCCTTGATGTTGATGTACCTCTGCGCGTGTGT
This sequence comes from Anopheles culicifacies, assembly GCA_000473375.1. NCBI lineage: Eukaryota > Metazoa > Arthropoda > Insecta > Diptera > Culicidae > Anopheles > Anopheles culicifacies. Next base: position 17,837 of record KI422510.1, read on the forward strand.
GTTTGTGTCTATTTTTTGGGCTACAATCTATAGTTGAGTCTGAATGCTACTTTCCTAAACTATAGCTTCGCAGCATTTACTGAGGTGACCAGAATTGGCTACGAAGACCTTTGCAACTGGTGAAATTTGAAATAATAATAGAGTGGCGCATTCCACAACGCTGAGGCAAACGAAGTGCATGAGGTGGTTGGATAAAGGGCTTCTTCTTCCGTGCCGGCGGAATTTTGGGAAAGCAACAAATTGGAAGTGGAAGTTAAGCATTGCTCTAATGTATCGAACATTATTGACATATGTTTGGTATCCAGCTCGAGAGCATTCCAAAGTTTGATGTACTTTTTCCAAAGGCGCTATATTCTCACTAACTTAACATAGTTTATATGGAGATATTTCGGGAATGAAGATATAACTTGGCAAAGACACCGCCCAGATCTTCTTCAATGGGAAGTGGCTTTATTACCCGCGACAAGATAATCAGTGCTGCTACCAAATGCAGTCACATACTCTTCAGCCATTACATTCCCTAAGCCCCTCGATTAGTGATAATCAATCTTCAACATTTCGCCCTACTTACTCTTTTGCAGGAAAACAGATCAACCTGGGAACGAAGACTTTCCGTCTACTGGGCACACCTGAAGCTGGTACGTCTGTTCCACGAAAAGTACTCGGAAACCAATATCAACCAGGAGGAGGCGGATGCACTCGAAAGCGTCAACGAGGCAACACGGCAGCTGCTCTGCATGGTGCAGGAGTATCACGACGCGAGCAAGGGACAAAGGAAGCCGTACGATGCCGTTGCCATGAATAAGACGATCCAGTTTAACATACGGGACGCGAGCGAAATCAAGATACACATCTGGTACATTATGTGCCGGCTGGAGTGCTTCCTGACCAACATGCGCAAACGTCTGCCAAAGTTTGGCGTGAAGCGGGCGAACAAACCGAAAAAAAATATGAGCTGCAAGCTATGCCCGTACGGTAAGAAAAACCAGCACAAACCGCTCGCAAAGCAGCAACGAAAGCAGGGACAACATTTGCAACCGAGTCAGCACAAGCGAACCGGACACAGTAGTGCCCAGCAGAGGCAGCATCAGCAGCAGCAGCAGCAGCAGCACCGACCCAGCAAACAACCGAAAGGACGCAAGGGTACCCGGAAATCGAACGTCCACGCACGGAACAGGCAAGCTTAAGGAAGGCTAGCGTCCAACTTCCTCGTGCTACCACGTTTTCGTATCGTCAGTCTCTCTACTCGGTCCGTTGCCCGATGCCTTGCCGCGCATGCCATGACGCGACTCAACTTGCCACGACACTCACATTGTGAGCAACGCTAATGTCGATAATCCAGCGGGATAAAGCTGCTGGTTAGTTTCATTGACCTGCGTACTGTAGGATAGCACCGACTGTTATCTGCCGGCGATGCCCCGACACTCTCATGGTTCGACAGGGTCAGCAGTAGAATAAGCTTCACCATTATTTGTACACACAACCTGCAGCAGATTGGATGCTTCGAATAGTAGGTAGTATAGTTCTTTCCTTCGAATGATTGGCATCTCATCGCATACGGTCTGCTACCGGCAGATGTAAATGTAATTGTGCGATATTACAAACGTACGCCTCCCTAAGTAAAGGGAGGTTGCCTTCTGCGTTTGGGGGTGTGCCTTACATGTGAACGTTTTGCTGTGAGCAGTGACGGAGTACACTGGTTGCGATGCAAGGATCGCATCCCAATGACAGTTGTGCGATCGCGCGTCCATGCAGTATACTAGCATACGGTAGTGTTTATTTTTACTTTTCTTATTTATATACTATTTATTGACGAACGCAGCGAGCACCGGTAGCTGTGAACGTTGCGCATTATTAGACATGATGCGTTTAGTAGTTAGTGTGCGAACCGTCATCAGCGCACAGGAGGAGCTGAACATGTTTTAATTTGTGTGCAAATTTTACGATCTCGAACACGCATATGGTGCGGTAGTTATGGTTTGTTGTTTTCCCGCAGGAATTTTATAAGCGTCGGCACTATAAACGCCACAGTGTACAAGTACTTAAAACCCAGTTAGTTAAGCATTTCGATTAAGTTAAAACACTTCCCCGCACGTGGGAAAGGGGTTCGAACGTAGACGTAGCTTTGATTCATGGTTCTATTTGCTGCACATATTAGTTTCGGGCATGCCGTTGTGTGTCAGCGAACAGCGAACAGAGACAGATCGGTCACCGGGTCGCTACAATCTGATTAGTACACAGCCCAACAGTCCAACAAACCGGGGAAGCTAAAACAAAAAACCATCTGTCTAGCGAAAACGAAAAAAACAAATCGTTTATGTGCGCATGGCAAACATCCGTGATGTTTGTACAGTATGCAACTACAAAATAGTAACACTGTGATAGAAGCCCACTATTAGATTCGATTACGTCCGGATTCTACCAGGAAACTCGTCACATTCCAGGGGCGTTTGGTAGTGCGCTCCGGAGCTATTGGACATTATTTATTTTCGTTTTTTTTTTGTAGTAGTCACGAAGCACAACTCACAAAGGGCTTGCTTTCCAGTGTCACTAATTGTAAATTGAAACAGCAGAAAACCAAAATATCGCACAGTGTTATATACGCAGCTTAACCTTAAGGCGCTATGATAAGTGTAAGAGACTGCGTGAGATGCATGCTCGTTAGGAATAGGTTCAATCGTACTTAACTACTGTCGTTACAGCTTCGGGTTGCGCAAGAAGAAAAGCCAGAGCAATATTATGCACCGCAAGTGGAGGGGGGGGGGGGGGGGGGGGGTTGAGGAGTTAAGAGCACAACACAAGCAGAAAGAACCCTAATGAAAGACCCTGTTTGCAGTTGCCCCGTAGGGCTGTGCACTGTGCAGTGCAACGGGGGAGTTTTCATAGTTTATAGTATGTTTATTAGCGAACCACTATTTATTGTAATTAATTCTTCGTTCCAATAACTGTATCAACAATATTAAGTAGTAAGTTATTTTATCGTTCCTATGTACAAAAACTCACGCTTTATCCCTGCGTCTTGTATTATCTTTTCACAGCCAGTAGCGCTAAACAGCCGAATAACCGAATAAAGGTAAACGAAGGGGAGAAAATGTTAAAATTCTAACGAAAGTGTATTCCCTGAGCGATGCAGTCCGAACTTGTCCAATTATCAAGGTTTACTATTTTAGTGTGCTTCCATGAAAGAAAATTCAATTCATTGTTAAAGTTGAGAGCAGAATGTCAGGGTGATAGAGTTGAGCTGTTGATGTCTAAATCTCTTTTGATTTCGTTTAAACTTTTATCGAGATGTATCTATCTACCTGATACTGATAAAAATCTACAACCTCCGTGCCTTAGAAGCAATGCTCAAGGATGTTCTAGTCACTCCGACTACACATGGTCCATTATCCGACATGTTGAAGATCTTCAGCCGTATAATGTTGGTAGTGTAAATGTTAATTATAGATTGCATCAACTATCATGACATCCGAACCTATCAATCAGCCGAATGTCTTATGAAACTGGTCTATTATAACACTACACCTGACGCATCCTGCAGCATTGGCAGCATTCCAAACGACAGCATCTCAATCACTTTCGGTGAGACGATGAGCAAAGTTTGTTTAAATGTGTATCGGTCGGTCCGAGGCGTACCCCGTGGGAATATTCACTTCGAGTTCGAAATGTTGTAGCCCTTAACCTAACAACAACAACAACAAAAAAGTACATACCCCAAATATTTCGATGAACCGTTGTAACCGGGCAGAGCTAGTTATACCACACGACCGCGACCCATGCTTCAGCATCACGTCCGCCTGGATCGTTGTCAAACAAAATTCCCTTTACGCACCGGGCAGCATCTGGAACGGCGTGCCTCACTGCATTCACATCGCACCAATGCTCAGAAGCACCGATGTTGCACGATGGGCCATCAAACTTCACTTCCGGTTTGGCTACACCGAGGTGCAGTGCCACGACCTGGCCCCGAGCGCATTCGCTTTTGCTGCACTTGTCCAGAAAGAAGTAGAAGAAGCAAAGGAAAAGGGATCGCTTTCGGAAAATATTTACCTTTTCCACCCGTGGGCTCCCCTCCGCCCTGCCGCATCATAACCGTCTCCTGCCGGTGACGGTGAGACCGAAGAAAGGCATCCCGCGTTGATGACCATCGCCCGATCCCTTCGAGCGACGGACGCGGACGGATTGTTTGCGACAAGGTTATAATGCTCGCGCAGTAGGCACGGTGTGTGTGTGTGTGTGTGTGTGTGATTTACCCTTACTCACACCGGAGTTTGCCAACGTCTCGAGACACTTCCAATCCGGGCTTTGGTTTACATGCGACCTCCAACTCAGAGAGATGTGTTTTTTTTATTGTTTCCTTCATAAAGTTATTGTTTTCTTCTGCATCGTGGATAAACTTTAGTTTCGTTGTGGTTTGAATATATCAGGATATTTACTTTTCGATTTCTCCCTCCTTTCGCCAGTGCGGCGTTGAAACCTTCGTCTCTGTACTGCTGTAGCGCTGTTGATTTTTATCTAAGTTGATTTATGTAGGAACGTTCAGCACCGTTAACCTCGCACGGACAATCATTCATCTCGTTAGCGATGCCCTTTTTTTCACCAACGCTTGCTCGCGTGTGTATGGATCCCTTTTTTTTCTCCTTCGCTTTAGCTTACCGACACCTGGGTGCCGGCCTAGGTACTGTCGGTTACGATCTACCGTTTCTGTTTCGATCACTGAAAAATCTCTTAATGCGGTACAGAAATTTTTACCAAACACCTTGGTAACGATGATATGTTACGTCTAATCGTGTTTGTACAATTAAACACATTTAATGTGAAGAGAACCCCCAGTATGCATTATATAGTAGATAGAATGTATTGAAAGCATTAATAACATAGTATTAAATAGTTTCAAAAAACAAAACTTATTTTAAATTGATTGAATGCTTCAATGGCTCTACAACCCCGAGAGGCCTGCCATTTCTGGCTTCTGTAACTTGAATGTGCCCGTACCAGGATAGTCACTCCTACGTACGGGGGAACGGCCCGAATGGGATTCGATCCTCGGTCTTGCCCGTTCGAAGACCGGCGCCACTATCTCCTCGGTGGTCACCGAGCCGCTCCAAACCTATATTTAACAAACCTTTTTAAAAAATGTAGCGAGACCTTATCATGTATCTTTGCTGCAGCTAGCGACAACTTCAGTAAAAACGATGTTTGGAATCAGCGTTATTGATCTAGCGTCGACTTTGACTAATTGCGTCAAAAGCACTAGGCGTCTCCACTGATTAATCCTATGCTTATCAGTTCTTTGTACTAAGCAATCGCTTTTCTTACGCCATGTGTGCACGACGTCTAACCCTGCGTGAATACTAACAATGTGTGCGATCAATATGTGTCAAATAAAGAATGCGGAAACAGACACTGCTACTCGGGAACTCAACAAATTCATACAACTAGTCCTTACGGAGGAACGAACGCAAACAAATGCAAGGAATATAACAAGGCTTTCGAAACTTATTGATATCAAATTGCTGAATAGCCCGACGGGTCCGGAAGTGTTTTAGTATCCTGGTCCCGCCATTTGAATACCGGCGCCACTGTCGCTTCGGCCTTCGAACCAATTTGCTATAAAATAATATCTAAATTAACCTCCTTTTGAATCATAAAGGAGAAATCATGTGAAAATTATGTCGCCTGAACAAACCTAATGAAGGCTAATGTTTGAAATGATAATAAGTGATCGTAATATCGAACAGTGTTCTATTGAAAAAGGCTTCACACATTAATACGCTTCTGCCAAAATAAAGTAAAACGATTATCCGTTTATGGTGAGAGATCGTCCACTGAAGCACCAACACACAGGCGCAACGAAAGTGCTCGGCAGATGAATCTATCTTCACCATACAACGGCAACGTTGCAGCGTGACAGTCTTAATTTAACCGTAGAACGGGCACATCACAGTACCACCGTAGCTGATAGGCTAGGCGCCAAAATTGTTAGCCGCATTGTGCGTAGAAAAAAAAATGTCGCACCTGTGGTGCCGTCATATGGTTTTGTATTCGGTTGTGCATCTATTTCTGATATGTTGTTTCGTACCAAGGACAAACAGTATAATTGTCCGACGTAAGTAATTCCATCCTGGAACTCGTGTTTTCTAGCAAAAGAAAGAGCTTTTATGATCTCTTACAGAGGAGCCTGGGTCTGCAGAGGTCACTACCACCATTCCCACTATCACTAGCTCACAACCAAGAGCTGCCGAGCAGACAAAGCTTTCCACCAGCTTCCAATTGTCCTGCTCGCCCGAGAAGCCATTCTTATTCGAACGTTCGTCTAACAGCCTAAAGCTTTACTTACTCGATGCGACTAAACTGTATCGCTTCGAGAAAGACGATTCAACCGGTATTGTGAAATCACACATTAGCACTCTACCAAAGAGGTATGAGGAGGCAAAAACGCTACAGGTATGTTATCAGATGTGATTACGTTTGTATTAGTATTCGTAGTAATAATGAGTAGTAGTTGTGATTGTAGATAGTGGTAAGCGCCGTATTGGAGTATTAGAGTTATCCTTTGGTGGCAGTAGTAACAGTTAGAGACACTCTTCCATTTATACACTAAGACTATCTCAAGTTGCGACGAGATTCGCCATTCCGATATCGTTTAGAACTCCACAACGCAAACGCATTCACAGACAACGCTAATATAACGCTTCTTTATTGTAGCTCCTTGATATAAAACTAGGCGATGCAGATTATGTGCTTTTCGTCGTTACCACCGATCAATGGCACAACGTGTTTTTAACGCACCAAAACGTTGGTGTAGGACCAGCTAGTGCTCAACCCATACAGCGTATCAAGTACTCTGGTAATTTTTCTAAAGCGCAACTACTTGAGTGCAATGGTAACATTTACATGGTAACGATCGTCACCTACGCAACCACTGGAAAAATTCGGTACGATCGTATTACTATTCTGAGGTTTGGTATATTAAACATGTACTTAACCTGCATTATCTGTTGTCTTAACAATTTTCACCTACGATAGCGTGTATCGCTGGCAGCAGTCATATTTTTCACTGGAAAGTACCAAGGAGGTGTTGTCTATTGATGATGTACGGTGCCATTGTCCCAGCACACTGTTACTACTGGCACTAGATTATGGGCAATTGCCAGAGCGTTCACTCAACCACGTCCTGTTGCTGGACAATGCAGAAAAACCGGTCAAGGTGCAGGAAATGTTCTTCATTTCCAGCTCATTACCATCATTTACGCTCGATGATGAGTTGTTCCTTATACGGCACGTCAGCAGTGGTTAGTACACGAAACGTATGCTTCAAACTCGACTACCCTTTGGAACTAATCTGCTGCGACTCTTCTCTCTTTTTACCACAGATAAATCTTACCTTTATCAATGGAGCGCCGAAACGAAGAGATTTGTGCGTTTGCGCAAGCTATCTCAGCATCCACAGCAAATCACAACTTTTACGAACTGGGATAGTACGCTGGCAGTTGCGTTCGGGGATACTATTCGGCTATACAACAGCAACAAACAAAATCTGTTGCGTTTCGAAGCTACATTTACGTTGCAAGGAAGCAATTCGTCAGTGCCTTTGACGCAGCTTACACCGGGATCGGCGGGAGAGAAGCTAAAGATGCTTTACGGGCTACGTACAGCAGACAGCGAGGAAAGTATATTAGCAACAGAGTTCTACTGTCCCAAATCGAACGGCCACACCGTATCTTCAACTGCACTGCATATTTACACACTTTCCACAATGAGCGCCGCACGATCAGCAGAAGGTATATATTTTTTTGCATTCAGTCACTGTTGAAGTTTCGAAATGACACCACAAATGTTGTTTTTGCACAGCTACAGCACACGAGCAAGGCTTTCAGACACTCAACAGCTGTCTACATCGGCTAAAACAGGAACTGAACGAACGGAAAAAGTGGATCGATCTGATACGGTTGCAGCTTTCACAGAAGAATCTGCTATTCGATGCCATCACCCAAAGTGATCCAGCCCAGTCCACGCTCATACATCCGTCCGTGACGCTGGACGGAGTTCTCTTAACGCACAGCAATCCAAATCTATTGCCCCCCTCACGTACCATACTGAATGGGCAGTCACTTCTTCTTCGTCACTATCGCGTAGCTACCGATCTCAACCAGGTGCTGTTGCTGAATCGCGAACGAACAGAAATTCGGGGTGATCTACACGTGATGGGCAACGTACATACGCGCTGTTCCAAAATTCGTGCCGTCAAGGCACAGGACAGTTTCGGTGCGGATGCCAAAACAAGACGCCTGCGATCGACTGTACGTGTGGCGGGAAAAACTTCCTATCGCGTAGTGAAGGCGAAGGAAATAGTTTCCGACTCAACGCTAAGCAAACGTACGTATGCAACGTGTAGAGACTTTCTTGGAACCAGTTGATTTATATGTTATCTCACCCCACAGGATGTTTGCTACGGTCTAAAATGAATGTTCTACATGGTACGATGCAGCTGGACGAGCTAAACGCACAATCCGTCCGTGTGGAGCAGGGTAACATCAATCGTATAACTATACCAACGCGGAACGTACTGATGGATGCAGTTAAGCATGGGTACCGCGGGCACAAGGTATTCCGTAACGTTAAATCTTTCCGATTAAATGCTCACCATCTCAACGGTCAGCCACTATCTGCGGAAATTATTGAGTCCGGGCTGAAGTACGCTAACGATGGAATCACCATCAAGACTGATGTATGTCGTACGCGTAATCTAATTATTCGTAACACTCTGAACGATTTTCCACTCAAACAACTAGTCTTCTTGCATCAACATACCTTGCACATTAAAGGTAAGTTGCTGTGTCCTTAGCTAGCTTCTAATTGATCACTAAATTTCATGTAACTTGCTGTCTTGCAAATGTCGATCGTGCAGGTAATCTATTGTTGGGCGAACAAGTATGTGTTAAAAATCTCCAATATCGTCATACGTTGAACAATATCCCGAGCGAAGTGTTCCTGGACAGATTCTCGAACCAAACCATTACCGGGCCCGTATTCGTGAGTAAAGGCTTCACGCATAATCTTCAGGTGCGTCAAGTGAACGGAGAGCTGTTGGCTAACTACGCTAGCACGATCCCACCGAATCGAGATGGAGAAGTACAGACATTGCTGATCCAAGGTGAGTTTAACAGCACATCTTGCAACATTTATGAACTGAATACCATACCACGGAACATCCTTCTAGCACCCGTGCGAGCGGAGAAAATGATAATACTTGGCGATCTTACTGCGAACCATGAGGATCAACAGCTCACCCGACACATCGGCACTAGTCCGGGTGACTTTAGGCAACTATACACCGGCAAGCTCGTATTGAACGGTACGCTACGACTAAAGATGGCCAATATCAATGTGCCCAACATTACGATCATGGGACAGTCTGTTACAAGCAAGCCGTACCAGCAGTACTTATTACGGTCGGAACGTCAGGTTGGTGTCATGGCTTGCGACAATTCTATCGCTCTAGTAATATTATCTCTATCGCATTTCATTATTTCTCGGGGTAGATTATCAGCCATCCGGTTGCATACCCTACCGCACAGTTTCAGTACTTGTTCGCAAACACGTTAAGAGGAGTCGCACTGTGGCAGTTCAGCTTAACGCATCGCAACTGGCAGAACAGTTTCTACCTACAGGATGGCGTCGTGCAAGGCAATGTGCGACCTGCTCGGATCGCCAAACGATTGCATTCGGTCCAGCAGAACCGTATCGACGTTAATGCGCAGTAAGTTGACAAACCTTCTACTATCACATACTGCATAGTGTGTCAAAGTAACTAACTGAACCATTTGCTCTTTGTTAGCATTCGCTTGTGTGATGTGAAACAATTTGCCGGAACTCTACGTGTAGCTCATCTGCATACCCACTCGATTGACGGTCTCATTGCCCCGGAGGCACTCTGGCGCAAAGACATCCAGTATGGGACGGTCAGTGCCGCTGCGAAAATGTTACTAGGCCGCACTGAGTTGCGACAAAGCGTCTTACAAATCCAAGGCCCATTCCAAACGGCTGGGTTCAACGGTCGAACTGCTTACGATATAGACGAGTTGGCGAAACCACCTCTCCGACGTTATCACACCATGCAGCTCAGTTCTGTCAACGCTACCATGGCCAGCATCCAACAGATGGCAGATCTGTCGCTCGATCTAGTATTGCAACGCTTTGTGACTACCGTGCACCAGCACCACGGATCGAGCATGGGAAGTGTACCTTCATTCGCCAAAATCGTTACACCAGCCTATGCTCAACCGATTCCAGTTGCCTCCGTTGGACAAATCAACTTTTGTCCCGTTCAGCGTCTTTTGCAGGAAACAGTTTCCAAACATAGCCGTCCGGGACGTTCGATAGCAGGCTATAAACACGTGCTTGGCCCGGTTACCATTCCTAGCCGTCTGACCGTCAGCAGGATCAACGATCACGAGACGGAGCGCCTGGGACGCATTGTTACCCGTGGTCCGGATGCTCTACCGCAGAGTATTGACGCTCGCTGGCGCTTCGGAACCGTCGCCACCGGTTATCTTACTGCGAAGCTGATCAATCGAACTCCACTCACCCGATTAGCCTTGCGCTCCGAGGAAACGCTGCTACTACAGAGTGAACTACTTATCGAGCGGCTACAGGTGAACGTGCTGCAGCTTCCCAAACATCCGAACTGGATCTTTGAGCCCAACACGGCCGCTTCATTGATACACATACCGCACGGTGTTGCGCGGTTGCGTTGCTATGGCAGCATTCACTCTCACATCCGTGATCCGACTCATCTGCTCAATCAATTGCTACTAACACCCTCGCTCGATCAAACGCGAACAGTAACTAGTGGACTCGTTTTCGCTGGACACAGTGTTCACTTCGACAACTGTTCGGCATCTGCCGGTGGTACGATTCAACGAATCGAACAAACTGCACGGCAGTGTTTGCGAAGGAACACATCACCAACCCTACGTCGGCCCGTTGCATTCGAGCATGATCAGGTACTGCTTCATTCAGGATCCGAGCTGATGACGATGCATGGGAACCTGCATGTAACTGAATCTGGTTACCTTAAAGCACGCACCATCGCTGGAGTGAATGTGGCTGAACGTCTAGGTCCGACCGCTGACATTTATCGGTTGATAAACCACACACCCGCGAAAATGCCAATTGTTGGTGAAAAAAGATTTTCGCAGGAACGTAGCGTCATCGTACGCAACGTGACGCTTGTGCCTGGTACCACTGGGGTGAGTTTTTGGTCCCGGTTAGCTTTCTGTAACCAGCCAACACAATATGCATGCACAGATTCGTTACATTTCGAGCAATCGGCAGTATTAGTGAGTGAATTGCTAGTAGCTGGGCAGCTCAACAACGTACCATTGGATGGTTTCTTCCATGCCTTTGTAAAGCGCCAATCGGCACCAATTCACCAATCAAAGCTGCACCACATTCAAGACTTTCCCGGTACGCTGACTGTGTCCGAGTTGCGACTTACTGGTACAGGCACGATCTTAAACTACATCAACAGCATCCCGCTGGGGGAGTTAATTTTCCACTCCACCGCTAACGCTACGCATCAAATAGTGCCGGGTGCTAAAACATTCCGAGCTCTACACATTGATGGACCGCTTTCGCTCCAGCAACTCAATAAACGCCAGTTGTCGCAGGTGAAACGAGATTCACTATCTGCCGGTGATGTCCATCGGCTGGAGGTGATCATATTCAACAAATCCGTACGAATGCCTACACTACACACACGCCTCCTATACCATGCTCGCACGGCTTCCTATCGTCTTGTAGCGGAAAATCCGGCTATACAGCTACCATCTGAGCTGCAGCTACGATCGGATCACCTTCGCCCGCTAGTGCTAATGCAACGGAGCAACAATGCTGGCCGCGCACGTACGAATTCGGTGACAATTCGTTCGCAGGAGTCAACCAGCTATACCGAGGCTGTAACCCTGGGCGGTGAGGAAATTGTTCGCCTACACTGTTCGCCCGATCAACGATCGTTGGTAGTGGAGTTGCGACGACTTCCAACGAACCGCACCAGTGAGCAACGGCTGCACGAATTGCCACCAGCGACCGGATGCCTTCAGACGATTGATGCATATGCCGTGAACCGTACGACACTACTGATTTTGCTGCGGCACAAGAATACAGCAGAGGCGCAAACTGCACGGATCATCGTACCCGCCAGCACACTCTATCAATATGATCTCGCACGAGGACGTTTAACATCGATCAAGATTCCAAGCTCGAGCTCAACCTGCCGACACACACGACTATTAAGGCCAAAAGTCGAAGAAATCATGCTAGCAACTGCCGGATGCATCGATTCTGCCATGTCCAGTGGAATTAAATTCTATCAACTCGATACCGATGGCACGTCATTGCGTCTGCGCCACTTTCAAACAATCGATCTAGTCTCGGTAATAAACGCCATGAGTTCTAGTGTCGACGGGAGTACACTACTCATAAACGATGACGGCACTCACTGGCATTTCTATACTTACAGCTCGGTACAGGTGAGTTTAGTAACATTTTAGTTGTCCCGTAATGGACTGTTTTACAACATTTTATCTTGCATTTCTTTTAGGGATGGACACAAGATGATAGCCAACTACCTTGATACTGCCGCATCTCACTACAGAGGAAGGATGTAATAATTCATGTTTTTAGTTTTTTTTTTCGTTACGCAAATTATCGTATCATCATTTTATGTTTAGTGTCCGGCTTTTACAGTCGTATACGTTAGGTATACGTTTGTGTATACGTTTTGTTTTGTTATGCAATAAATTATTACAAGAAACCACGAGCTTTGGTTGTATTATTTTGAAACATGGATTGATTTTTTATTCCCACCAAACCCAATCTCTTAATGTAAGTAACTTTAACCGCTTATAGTGATATAACACAATGTAATGTAGAATAACGTTAGGTCGTTCGTAAAGTTGTGAATTTTATTTTTTGAAATGTGTAATTGAAAATTGTTGATAAACGAACGGTCATTCGTTCAATCATTCCAAATCGGATAAATATGGATAAAATGAGAAAAAAAAAAGAATTAAGGCTGGTAAATATCACCCTCAAGGCAGGCGTACACCTTTTTTATTTCTTTTCCATTAATCGAACATAATATTTCAAACAGTCGTAAATATACTTGGTGCATTCCAAATAAAATGTTGTTAAAACTGTAAAAAGTACATTCTATGAAATTGGAAGTAATTGTGCACGCTCTTAAGTATAAAAAATTATGGCATTTTAAATGTGTTTTTTTTTATGTTTATAACGGCGTTGTACGCTCACACGCTGGAGAGGCAAACTTAGAGTTTCCATTGATTAGACACACACGATTTTGTGGCGATGGTAAACTAACGATTGAAAAATGGGTTTAAACAAACTTTAAAAATGGTAAATAAAATAAAAGAAATTTCGTAGCATTGGTTGCTGCTGCTTGTAAATAGAAATATGTTAATCCGTTTACCAAAACATGTAATAGAAATAGTATGATAAAGAAAGTAAATGTAAAGTAATGTAATAAAATTGAGGAAACGGTTGCCATTTTAATGGCTTTATAAATTAGGGTAACTCTTACAGCTACCGTTGGGAAACTCATGCACACGTTGGTTGTTGTGCATGTCAATAATAAAAAAAAAGATAAACTTATCAAGTGGGAAACTCGTCGACGAAGCGCTACCTTCAATTAAACAGAATGTGAAGCACAGCTATAAATGAAAATCAGTTTTTAGTTGAAGTTGTGCATTCGTGTACAAGCTTCTGTTGTTACTTACCAAATTAAAGTTAATAATCAGCGAAGAAGAGTTTCTAAAATAAATTATATGGGATGGAGAACTGAACGTCCAGGAGCAGTAAGATTCGTGGTGTACGAATTACTATCGTACGTCAGTGATTGCGGCGTTCTGTCTGTAAAAAAATAATGATATACATGAAACTTACTGTTAAAATAAGCAATAGCACGATTAAACGTACTGTTCACATCTCCTGTATTCGGAACACATTGGAAAAGCCATTTCTGTTGAAATGGTGAAGCAACTTGCTGGGTTTGTTGCTGTGGTTGATGCTGCTGACGACGTCGCTGATGGCGTGGCCTCTGATGTTGCTGATAAAGCTGAAGCTCCTGCAGATTATAAGGCTGTTGTTGTGGCTGTTGTGGCGGCACAGGCTGAAGGTACTGAAGTTGCTGATGCTGCGCCGACAATGTGGGATCTATCATCATCACATACTCATTCGCCATTGGTTGGTTCAGTGTGGGTGGCAATACGGCAAAATGATCCGCTACAACTAGCGGGTCGTTGCATTGTAGGGTCGGTGTCGATTGAAGATGCTTCAGCGGTGGCTGTGCGGTGGCTTGATAGTGCTAAAAGCAGGCAAAGCAATGTATGCATTAAACCAAACACCGAAGTAAAGCATTTGCGGCTACCGTACCAGTGAAGGTGTTGTTGCAGGGTAAGGATTATAAATGCACCCTTGCACACCGATTGGATGGGATCCATTTTCGCCAAATGTCAAATGGTTTGGTTCGGCAGATAGTATACCAAATGCGTTACCAGCGTATGGGTCGGGTGCTGGGATGTAGAACTGTTGCACCTGGTAAGTAGGCGTATTTGTGACCGGAGTATCGATCCTACCGTACACATCCACATACTTGACCGGTTCCAGTTCATAGAGAGAGCCATTCCCTTCTATGTACGCCGGCGCAGTAGAAATGGAAGCGATTTGTGGCAATCCCTGTTCGCGAGGCGCTGATGGGAAGAAAAGGAAAACGTTAGCCTTTAACATGACGGCAGAGAAAATAGTTTTCTACACATTCTTACCCTTCCTCATCATGGGATGTTGATTCAAGTGCTCGCCCCATTTAGAAGTTTTTTCATTTTGGAATCGTTTCTCAGCCTACAACAAGCATTTGCGACCGTTATACATCACATCTATGAGCCCGCAGACATGCACAACTCACCTCAAGTAATTCATTTATTTTGGCCAGTCGCACCTCTCGCCAAACATCATACTCGACATTACGATAAATGCAAGGATCGAGCGATTTCGCCGCCTTGTAAGGAAACGGCGTGATGCCTAATGCGAGAAGCTGCCGTACGCACGAACTGTTCGCATCAGTAAGCAACGGGTTGGGTTTACTCGTTCTATCCTGACAGTATTCTCCAATGTACACCCGACATCCCGCATCCGAACCGTACAAGCAGAAGAATTCATGGATCGAGTCAAAGTTATCCTGATTGTGGAAATGGCATAGATGCGAGTACATCAGGGCGCATTGCGTATTGCCGGGTTTGGAGAGTTGCATCTGCAGTCCATCCGGTGTAATGGCGATTGTTGTACCATCTGCATCCTTTTCGTATTGAATGTATTTGTCGTCGGGATCGTGTAACATCCGTTCGACGGCGTACTCGACATCCGGCAGACCCAATACGTCTTTATACAGTAGTTGATAAACGATCGCTGTAGGTGGCAGAATACAGAACATTTTTGTTTTAGATCTCAAACGTTCCCCTCAGAAAAAGAAATGTTAACTTTACATTGACATTCAGCAGCTACTTTCATGTATTCCAACGGGTATACCGCATCGAAATGATTGTCACGCCCAAAATAAATGCGCCATGTTGTTTTATACTTCGAATTGTATATGTACCATTTGCCGTGGGTGAGCGGTTCGAACAAGAATATGTTCGCTCTGGAACACGATAAAGCAAAGGCAGATTTAGAGACAATACCATATACTAGTGGTACAATACACGCGACTTACTTGTATCGTAGTCCCAGCGCTTTCAACTCGAGCAAGTTGCCGTACGTACGCGTTCGAGTTAGATTGTTCACGTACGAATCGTAACTATACTTAACGTCCTACAGAGAAACAGATAAAAACAAACCAAGCCTGCCTAGTTAAGAAACACATACAGAACCAAATAGCATTGCATTATCCTACCGCCAGCGCAGTGAGGTTAGGGATAAGTGCTTCTACCATACCTTCGCGAATATTCCCCGATTGTTGCGCATGAATCGTACACACTCTAGGCGTACCTTCCAATGATACAGCTGTACATCATATTGCAGTTCGGAAACAACACGAAACAATGAGGTAGAATCGGTAGCGGCGTGCTTACGATAGTAGCCAAGCTGTTCCAAGAATTTGTTGTAAATATCCGGCGTTTCGCGGCAACCGGAACCAAACTCGCGGTTTAATCGTTCGGCGCACATCCTGGAATAACGTGCACTTCTTAAGAGCTTATTTCACACAAACGAGCCACCAGATTTTGCTTCCACGCTTTCAATGCCACAACTAGGACGCAACTGATTCCTATTATCCACTAGCGAGAGAGACGGCGTATGATCTGTATAGCAAGGAAAGGGCTAGCGAGAGTAACAGCACAGCAAACACATATGGAAGCAGCGTACTAAAAACAGGATGCCAACATTGTAGTCATGAACGTTTGCCATAATTTATATTGACACATCGTCAATGCTACCCAAGTATCAATTTTGAATAAAATAAAATTTGATTATTCTGATTTACATTTTTCAACATTATCTTCGCCGATTAACAGCAGATAGTTATAAACGAGGTTAAAATAGAAATTATGCCCGTATTTACGCTATATGAACAAAAATTGAAAATAAAAATGTTCTGTATTTTAGAACATCTTCAATTTTAGAACAATTGATACATCAAGAATGCGAGTTTTTGTAAATAAAGAATGCATCATTCGATCGTTCGAAACGAGCGATTTACACGACGCAATTGTGTCATCAGTTCTAGACGTAGACTTTCAAAACGTATTGAACCTCACTTCTGCATATTCTTCATTTGGGTCATTTGGGGTCGCCTAAGATCACCGATCAATGTACTTAGACTGTTGAAACACTATACGGAAGGAATTTTTACGCAATATACATAAATTTAAACGACATCGGAATAAAGATAACCTACCTACAGTGTACCTGGAGTTGCTGGTAGCGTCATCATGAATTTAGTTATTGCCTCGTTAATCTCCAATCTGAGATTTCTTGTCGCCTGTTCGATAAGCTTCATTGGCGAGCCATACACCTAACAGATTTGTTAGCCATCAGCTTATGTCCCGAACTGGATGGACTTAAAGCAGATCTTTTTCTTCTTCTCTGGCTCTACAACCTCGAGAGGTCTTGGCCTATCATATCTGGCTTCTGTGACTTGAAAAGTGCCCGCAACAGGATAGTCAGTCCTGCGTACGGGGGAACTGCCCGAATGGGATTCGAACCTCGGTCCTGTCCGTTCGAAGACCGGCGCTTCGGTCTCCTCGGACACCGAACCGCTCCAACTAAAAGCAGATGGTCCCCAAAATTTTAACGCGCTGGACGAGGATGACTTTCTCTCTTATTCGTCTGAGGAGTAGACAATGCAGTTGAGGCAGGCTAGACGCAGACCTTTGGTGGCATTCGTCATTGCCATTGCCACAAATATGGCAGGTTTGGACGAAATTTAAAAGAAACTTTGCGTCGTAAAATTTTTCTCTTGCTGTGCTAGATTACGAGATCACGAATTCTAGCCTTAATTAACAAAAATTGAAATTAAAGTTCGGATACTTATAAATGAATATAGTAGTGACATTTGAAGACGATAGAAAAGATATTAATAGCAATCGATGAGAAGTTTTAGAATTTTCTGTTCTTTTTTCGATTGTCAACAAGTTGTTGTATTGCAGATTTAATGCTTATCACTTCCATCAAAGACTATAGGAAAAGTTTCTCTCTTCGTTGTGTCCGTTGTCGTTAACCGTTGTGACCAGTTTGTGAACTTACAAAAACTTGTTCGTACGGCGAGTTTTGTCGCACTAGCAGTTTACACATAAAAAATCTATCAAATTCAATTTCAACGCATGTATCTATAATAAAAACCTTCTCGGTATGCATTCGTTTCAAATGTATATCTATTTTATAGCGTACACGGAAGCAGTATGAGATTAAATCTCTCTGGTATTCTCATCAGTGCAGTTGATTGTTGTGAAGTGTCTCTATGTTATTGGTTAGACATGATGTAACTTTCTTCTACACAATTTGTTGCTTGACGAATGGTAACTAACGTAACAGCAGTAACGTTTACAATTGAAAGTTTTTAATATGTTTGATGGTGAAATGCGTTTTAGCGACAATCAAAGATGCGTTACAACGATATCTTCTTCCAGCTCATCCTTTTCGTCGTCCTCCTCGATAACCTTTCGGTCGGCATCCGTTTGCTGTTGTTTGGGAATTTCTTCCAGCTGCTTCAAACGTTTTTCCTTAAAGCAAGAAATTGAACAACATTTTGAAACTGCACTACGTTGTAAATTCTTCCAGATACTAACCTTTTTCAGCTGACGTATCTCGACAATCGTGTATCCGATCATACCGCACACCAAAACACCAAAAAGTAAGTAAAGCTTCATGCGTGCGCAAAGATTCGTGGAGTATGCGTAAGCCACGACAAATCCGACCGATTCCCACAGACGATAGTTTGAAAATGCTGCTTCCTTGTTGCGGCGGAACAAGGCACCATAAAGACCTGAGAAAGTGGTGCGATAGTTATTTGCAAACTACCACGGGGCAATGCGTATGAAGTTACCATTAATTTGTGTCTGCCATACAGCATCTCCGATTCCCCACAATCCGGAAAGGACGAAGAAAACTATCTGATGATCCGGATGTGGCCGCCAATACAAAAGGTAAATAATGCATCCTCCATGAACAATCGCGCCTAAAACGGATGGCAACACATTTAGTACATCGTTAGCAGCATCATTCAACCGATTAGCAAAGGGTGCACACTCACCTAGAATAATGATAACAACACGTCCAATGTACTTCATTGCGGAACCGAAGATGATGGAGCATATCGCATTGACCACGCCGAAACAAATCATCACATAACCGATCTGATGAATACCCAGGGCACACGACACATAGGCCTGCGTGAAGTCCGCTCCAATAAACGCCTGTTCCATACCGATGAACACGGTTATAAGAATGAGAAGCTGCTGGTTGGCCTTCTTCAGCTGTTTGAACGTTGCCGACAGCAACTGCATGCCAGATATTTCCGTTGCCGAAATAGAACCACGTCTTCGTTCGCCGTACCTGTTATCCAGTAACAAATGATTAGAATTGCTCAGCAGATGTGACTTGAAGTCCGTGTGGCTTACCTCGAGAGTGGATCCAAGAACACTGCGACAATGATGACAGCTGCAATAATGCAGGACAGGTAGATAGCAGAAATTTCAAAAATTTCCGAATCTGGTGGCCGTTGCAGGTTGGCATTATCGGACGTTTCGACGACACAGAAATTCGCACCACAGCTATCAAGATTTGGGTCGCTGGAGTGTGGGATAGCCGTTCCATTCCCATCAACGGCCGCTACAGCACCATGTGCACCACTAGACAAAACTGCAAAACATCAACACATTCGTCATGCATACAGTTGCTAAATATTGTGATATGCGAAGAATTGAGACTTACCCAGGCTGGAGATCAGATTTCCCCACAGCTCAGCCGTTTGCCAAGCAAGAAAGAAGAATCCAAAGAACCGCACGATGATAGCTTCGACGGACTGGTCCGTCAGCTTGGCATACACCTGTCCTAGCTGCGTCAGATACGTTGCCTTACTTGCCCACATGGGTGCGGCCCCCAAACCTAGCAGTATTCCTGCTGGTATTAGCGTGTAGAACTTGGGATAGAACTGCGAGGCAATGTATGGTGCGTAACACAACATGCTGACGCAGAGTGTCCACTTCACCGTCAGCTTACGAATGACGAGTGTCGGCAGGAAAATGCAGGATACAACCAGGGCCGCATAGATCGCACTAAGTGACACCGTACCCAAGCCTTCCTTCGCATTAATCGATGATTGCAAGTTCGCCGTCCCCTGCAGAAAATATCACATTTAAATTTATTCTTTTAGTGAGTTGCCTAGATCTCGTGCCGCGATGCTCGAGATAGAGGTTCAGGCTGTTACTTAGATTCTTAGTAGTGTTGTGTCATGAGGAACTGAGAAACCATATTCGCTCAATTCAGGGAAGTGAGCAAGTGAGCGTGAGAGCAACGTGCTTTAAATGAGGTTGCTCTTTTGTTCATAGATGCTCGTGCGGGAGAAGAATGCGAAAAAGGGACATACTATGGAATCCTAGTATTTCAGCTGATGTTCGTTGGATGCTCTCCTGGTATCAGAAATCGGAAATTGGTTACTCTCGAGGACAGTTTCGCCTACCACGAAAACACATGTTTGATTTCTGATACCAGTAGAGCATGATACCGCGCGAGGGTTGGTTCTAAGCCGTCGGTACTTATAAATTTATTACGGTTCCAGCTAACAGGCCCCTTACACTCCAAATCACTTACCTGGAAAGCGGTAAACTGCACCATAAACGCGACCGACACCGTAATGATATTTTTCAGGATTCGCCATTTTTCTCCCCTTCGTAGCTGTACCTTCTCTCGCAACGAAGCCGAATCCGCTCCGTTATGCTGTAAATAATGAAACAATAATATATTGTTTTCGAAGGCAATCTTACAGCGGCTTCCGATCTACGTTACCTTGTCGGTGTCCACTCCTCCACCGTGCATTGTAACGAGTTTCTTATAAAAAGCAGCTTGTGGTGTGCTGAAATGAGAAGCGGTGCTGATTATTGGGGATACAATATTTCCATCCGCACAATTCGCGTCGCGCGATAGACTAAAGATTACTCGCTGACATCTGTGATGGGAACTATCACATGCAACAAGCTTACAACCTCTCAAACGTCACAACCGAACATCAGCCGTCGTTTCAGAGCAGAGCGGACTTCCGGTACGACAAACGGTCACAATGATGGAAAGCAAGATCCAGCAGACATGCAGCTAAACAAGCACTGCTTGACGGATGATTGGGCGTAGTATGGCAAGCTTAGCTGATGTGTTGTTTTTAAACAAAGAGCATTCAAAATAGGTGCAATCATATCCAGATGCACTGAAATCGATGCAAAAGAAAAGGGTCAGCAACAATTGTTCGTTGACCGCACACGTAGATGTACGTCACGCACCATGTATTGTGCTGCGCTCTGATGGCATATCCTTCTAGCGTCCATCATTATCTTCATTTCATTCACTCGTGAGTTGCGCCACAATTCCAATGAACTGTAATAATGTAAGTGGTAATAGCATAATTCTTACCAATTACTTTCATGCATGGGAATTGTGGCGATATGATAGATTGTAGAACGCAGAGCTTCTAGAACTCTGAGGTTATAAAAGCGGGATGAAGCACTAGATTTTAGACGGTGCGAATTCGTATTATGAACATATTATCAACTCTCGTACTGTTCCTGCGCCTTCAGTAATTGAAAAGCAATCGTTTTCTAAACTGCCTGAGGGCTATAGATACAATTTAGCAAAATC
This sequence comes from Anopheles culicifacies, assembly GCA_000473375.1. Classification (NCBI taxonomy): domain Eukaryota; kingdom Metazoa; phylum Arthropoda; class Insecta; order Diptera; family Culicidae; genus Anopheles; species Anopheles culicifacies. The sequence continues at coordinate 39,257 of KI422510.1, forward strand.
ACAGTAAAATGGTGCGAAATAATTCAAAACCACGGTGCAAAACTAACCTGACCTATAAACCGCGACCCATTAGCAGGGCGGACGCTGGGCAGCTCCGCACCGTCAAAGTGTGTGACCATTCATCGCACACCCGCTCCCAGCTCAGTAGCATTGACAATGAAACAAAGTTGACAAAAGACATAATAATTTTCCGTCAATTTGCCCGCGACATGAGAGGTTTTCCACCGCGTATACATATCATTGTTAGGCGGGTTTGTACAGTTGTACCACCTGCCAGACCACCTGGCAGATAACAGGTTGGTTGGGAAGGGTAGGTGTGCGCGTTTGCGAAGATGCGAAGATGATGCTGATGTAAGATAAATCGGTAAGGGCGGTTGGCACTGGACGGCGAAGGGTAGGTGTATGTGTAATTAGCATTTCCGGATGCCTAACCACGTGGCAACGCTACATGCAGACGGACGGGAGAGGGAGGAACGGGGGCAGAATTTAGGGTCGTTTGTTTTTCCATACCATGTATGGTGGGAAATGTTCGAAGAAGAACACTTGCGATGAAAGGGACGGTGATGCATACAAAACAAAAACCGGTAACATTTGAAGAATGCATTTATTTCACTGCTAGAAAATTAATAGCACTAGCAAAGCCCGTTCTATAAAGGCTCAGGTGGGCAGAGAGAGAACATTGGGGAAGTAACGAAAACAAAATGGATGAGATAACTTTTGCAAATTGGCTAAATCATTGTACCAAATCAGTTAAAAACGTATGAAAAGTGTTTGAGGCAATACAACCAATGCTACTTCTAGTGTTCTTAGCTCTGGATTAAGTCTAGAGACGTGAGTTCATGAACAAGTCCATGTTGTACTTGTTGGTATACTATACTAACTACCAAATTCTCTTTTGAGAGCAAACAAGAATGAGGAGATCTTAAAATGGGAAATATCTCCAAACTTTTCACATCTCTTCCAGAACGCCATCGTCATTAGATTCCTAAGTGCAAGTAATGATTTCACGTACATTTGAGAAGCGATTGGTTGTAGTTTCAGTGCAACACCATTCCGTACCAAACTACAAACCTCAGTAAAAGCAAACCCACATGTTATGTCATACAGTAGCAGCAATTTCTATTTACTCGCCTATCTCGTTTCAGGCATCTAAGCAATGTTGCTGTATTTTTCTCTCCATCATTTACACATTCCCTTTGTTGGTTTGCTTCTGTTTATTGCATTGTTTTGCTCTGTTTGATTCCCTCGCTGAGTGTATGTCAAGTTTACAGCGCTTCTTGGAGTTCTTGGTACAATGTCATGCTGTTGCATCCAACCTAATGTTCGGCCCAATCTGAATGGTCTGGAATTATTTACCATTAGCAGCAGTGGATGAATTGTTGTAAAACAAATTCTTTAAAGTCAGCAGGGGAAAGCTCTTCTGAATTATGCCAAACGAAGCTAAAGGCTCAAATGTTCCCTTTAATCCACATGATACCAATGCGGCATGTTTTTTCTTTTTTGTTTTTGAACACTTGGTCACTAGGTGAACAGTAGCAAGATTTGGACACTTACGATAAGATTGTGGTGTTTATCTAACAGAAAACAAAACTCAGAAAGTTGGCAGCAGCACACAGCACCTAATAATTGAAGATGCTTTTTATCTTCCATTACCCCAGGTCAGTTCAATGATGATGTCGCCCTAATGTTGATGGGATATAGCAAAAAAAAAACTCCACAAGAGTTCGCTTGCCTTGTTTCATCTCGGGAATGCTCAGTGTGTCCCTGTGGCAATGTGAGGACGCGAATTCTCAAAGACATTGACCGTGTGCAACTGGCGGTGTTTTGCAGAATTAGGTGAAGGTTGCCCGGTGAACTTGTAACGCGGAGCATACGAGCAAAGCGTGCGTATTAAAATTCACAGCGGTGTCTTCTTGAGTAGCATTAACCCGGCGCCCTGCTCATGACTTACGATTCTTGTGCATTGGAGTAACTGGAGCTGCACGGTATTACTGGCGTGCAGAAGGCGCTGATCGATCACACGATCACAGTCGGCACAATATCATTTCGTATTCCAGCCAGCTCTTGCTGACCAGTCGTACGGGACATGTGCAATATGCCAGCTGGTGGTGGACCAAACTCTTAGGCAATGGCACGCGTGTGTGTCACCGTACTGGAGGTGCGAGACATACCGTAGGTGCGTTAATCACGTGTGCCCGACGACGTTAGGAATTATGATCTGCGATTAATTCCGCTGAGTAGCAGTTCTATCGTAAAGAGATTCAATTTGTTACGCCTTTCACATCAAACTGTTTTCTCGATTCACTCTCATTCAAAATTGTTGGTTCTTTTTGAAGTAATTTGTTGAGCAACTGGTACCTTGGGCGAAACCTTGGGATAATATTAAGTCACTTTTAAAGGCTTATAATAAGCCATCCCGTGTCGAATGATTAATGATGGCTGCTGACATAGACGAAAACATTAGGACTTGGAATTAAGGTACTATTGATAGTTTTTTTTTAATTAAATGGAAAGTAGAAGATTATAGATATTATTCACTTCAAATTATAGATTTTCATTAAACATCTGAGCGTTAGCTCCCGGCGTGATCGAGTAGAATAATCTAACCAAGGGCTTCAAGTAATTCTGACAGGATTTTCACTGCTGTTCGTGCCCCTTTTCACTCTCACTCTCCAAGGGTGGATTGACCGTCAGCCCGTTTGGGTCGGTTGATAAAGGACGCGTTTGATTGCATGACTAATCGGTGAGAGTATGTTGAAGCTGTGGCAAAAGGGGTTCTACCAAACGGACGCCCCCATCCATCCATCCAAGCATCCAAGATAACAAATCTTACCAAGATTTGAGCAAAAGCCCGCAGGAAAACAAAATCACAAAACCACATTCACGCACAAACACATACACACACACGCGCGTGCAGCTTAGCATTAAGAATCAGCAGTTGTTGAGAAAAATAGGGAAACCATTCGGTTACTTACACAAATGTACCGCGAGCTGAGACTGAGCACCGGGGCTCACCGGGATATAGTTGAAACGGTTGCGCACAGTTTGAAGCCTTCGGTAAAAGGAGCCGAAAACACCGGTGTGCTCATTCAACTGGCAAACACTAGACACTGGCAACAACCCCGACAACAGTGGACGCGGCGGGCAGAACAGAAATTGCAAGTCTTTCTCAGGTGACTTCGCGCGAGCGACTAAACTGCACTCGAGAGCCCACCGTCCCAGCACAGGGAGACGAGCCCCGTTTGTGGAGATGATAGACCGTTCCGAAGCGACGCGCTGCTCATCGTTGTCGGGGTGATTTTTCATCCCCGTACTCGTGCATCACCGCCACCGCGCACCCTTCCACGCCTTTCCATCGCACCGCAATGATTGGGCGTGCGGTCGGCCTCTACACCGTACACCGGATGGTGATGGCGACGATGACGACAAAGTCGACGACGTCCGGAGACGTCCGGGGTTGAGTTGTTTATTGGTACTACCGTTTGCTCTTTTGTGAATTTTTCTAGCGCCCGAACATCAACCATGGCATGCCCACCCCTGGGACATTCGACAAGCGTTGGGTGGGTGGTATAGATAGCGTGCAGCCTGATTCTGACTCGGTAGCAAACGCTACCACTCGTGGATTGCCATAAATATGGCTCACTTAGGATTTGGCTAAGCAATCGGTAAATAATCCGACACCAGCCACAGCAAGCATTGAAGGTAACGCTCAACCATGTGATTTCGTCAGTTGACCTTTACGTCACGCAGGCTCACGCGGTTGGGTACTACTCAGTGGAAGGAAGCGCGAAAAAGAAACACAAATAGGATAGGAAGAGTCCTTGAACGATAAGGATCCTTTCTAACTGAGCATATTTCCTGTTCTCATCATGTTGCATTGAAAGTTAGACTAGTCATCTGGTCGTCCATTTTAGAAAAGTTAGACCACTCTCTAAATACCTAAAGCTTAGAAAAAAAAACCTAAAGAAGGGAGAATCAGCGTAAATGTAGAGAAAGAATATGAAAGCTGATAAACTTATATCAATGACCAAATCAATCTCCACAAACAAAACATGTCTATTCAATATTATATAGTATTCCAAAGATACAGCATAGTGTTCTAAGGATATTGTATACAGTTGGATGACTTAAATACGATACATGTTTTCATCCCAAGGCTATAATATGTTAAAAATTCTTTCCTCTAAAGCACCAATATCAGATTAAGTACATAATCTTCAAATACGTAATCATTCCAGGGTTACTCATTCTCATTTGCATTTCCTAAACCTATTCGACACAATAACTTAGCACTTGAAGTTCTTAAGCTTACATCTCTTAAGACACTTTTCTGGTGCTAGATGTGTCAAGGATTGAACTAGAATGCAAATTGAACCTAAAGTACGAATCTTTTTTTTCCATTCACAACAAATACAAAGTTGTGTTGTTGTTAAACCTATGCCACAGCTACACGATTATCCTATTCTTGCTGTAAATGTGCGTATCTCTGTAAGTGTACGTAAAAGATAAGTATCTAGCGCGTTGTGCTCTGGTTGCAGAAGATTTTGGAGAGTATTCCTTCTGGTGTGTATAGTTTGTCATACAACTCGTATTTCGGTGAAGGTTGTACACTAGATCTTCGTCGGTTGTCACTACGACCCTCTTTCTCTCTCTCTCTCTCTTTCTCTCTGCACTCTCCCAATGGTACGCGCAAATGTTGAAACCGGTGCAGAGTTGTTCCAACAAACTCGGAGCGGATTTTGCTGGTGAATTCAAGATTCCGTACGGATGCTACGCGATGTGCAACGTGTCTTTTGGGCAGCAGGTATCTGCGTCGAGTTATCAGTAAATGGTAGAGATGCTACAGAGCTGTTACAAGCTATTAGCTAACAGCATAAGTGCTAAACGTGTTGCTAGTTTGGTAGTTCACGTTTCCAGTGCTCTTTATCCATCACACACTTTTGCTGGAGGAATAAAAAGTTAGCTCCCAACGGCACGGGGTGTACGGGAAAGCCTAAGCCAATGACAGCGCATGTCGTAGTTTGCAAAGCTTAGCCAAACCTTCGGCACATGAGCATTTGCAGTACGTTCCGTTATCATTGCCTTGTATAGTATATGTTAGTCAACAAGCAGGAAGGATGTTGTCGGTAACGCTTCGTTCGCAAGCAGTAGCAAACAAGATATTATGATAGCACGAGCCTTCTGTGCGACGATGCACGTTTGGAGTGTTTTGATTTTACAATACATACTTTAAGCTCAAAACAAGCTTTGATAAACGATTAATTTAGTAAATTTGTCTCCAAATCTGCTATATCCGGTCATTAGTGTTTTGCCCACTTGCTAGTGCGCTACAGCATCCATAGCGCTGACGAAATATGGCAGTCATTGCGTTTGCATTTTTCTCCCTGCACTCTCTAGTGCGCCGCACCGTGAACCGTGAACATCGTTTCATAGCTCGCACGAAGGTTGAACTTGATTTCCCGCCATTGTAGTTTTTTTTGCTTTCTTCTGGACAACACAGCTAAATGACAATTACATGCTGTATTATCTAACATTAGCGGCATATATCTACACGCCCGCATCAGATCACACTAGGGAAGCTGGGACAGGGGAAAGAGGGAATAGGCAAATTGACGATTTGATGCATGCTGATGCATTGTATCAAGGAACATTGGCTACCATTACAATTCATGCTAGAAAAGATGAGTTGTTAAGAAGGGGTGGGGGGGGGGGGGGAAGGGATGAAGGCGTGGTGAAACAACGTTCTGGCAAGTATATTCATAACAATTACCATTGCTGCGTCACTGAAGAAATGTCTTGGAGCTTATCATTCGCAAAGCTTCACTGGCGCTGTGCTTTCTGAGAGCTGTAGCGCCATCTACCGGGTGGTGGCGCTTCATTTTATTAAATGAAGAAAAAAAAAGGCCGAAATAAAATGATAAGCTCGAGGAAATGCATTTGGTGTACAAGATTTTTTTTTTAAAGATAACCGATAGTACCTTCCAAGAAATCGTCATAAGTGTCCGGCCAAGCATCGGGATGAAGCAGATATGACACGTCCATCTTCATTTTGTAGTAGAGGTAGATATTTCAGGTCGCAATGAAAACCTCTTCAAGTATGAGTATGAGTTGTTTGTGGGCGGTTTTAGTATTCCGAAATTCTTAAAGATACAACAACATAAACAATATATTTCAATCTCACTGCCGCCTTTGAAGCTAGATTTGAAGATTAAGATTTCTTCATCTGCAGTTTGTTTTCCCAAAACCCTCAACCCTGTCAACCTTCCCTTTTCCTGCGTTCTTTTTCAGCTTCTGAGCTTCACGAGTAACTACAGATGGATTGGTGTTTATATTTTTCTTTACATCCAGCACGCGGAGATATCCGAAACATATACACAACCTCCGGCGGTTTTGTACATCATCAAAATCGCCCGTGACGATGGATGATGGGACAACCAACACATTAAACGATACCGCAGGGCAGGCAAAGTTTCCGCGTTCGGTTCCCCGATAGCCGTGTAACTAAACAGCACTCCCCCCAACGGTGTTGAGAGAGATATTGCGGATATTCGGACATTCGCACACTTAAAGTTTGTGGGACCGAAGCAAACATTGCACCGTGATTCGAGTTGGTAGCTTACGACTGTGAATTAAAGCAATTGAAATGGTAACTTCCTGACGAGGGAAGGATGTATATATATATTCACCAAACACAATAATCAGTGTTTGTACTAAAGACTCAAGGCGTGGAACGGGAGGGGATAGAAAGGAAGAGGAGGGGGGCACAACAGGTCCGTTGAAACGAGTAGCTGGAACGTTTGAAGTTGATCGGTGTAAGTAGCTTTTACATCGTGGCTGCCGTTGGCAAAGCATCAACACGGATTAGATTTTGCACCTCATTACCACTCAGCAAGGGGCACGGCTACTGACCATGGGGAAATGTTTCGTTGCTCACCACGTGCTAACAGTTTGGTACCGTATGTGCACCGAAAGTGATGGACTTTTGGCATTTGAACAACTTTGCCGTAATTCGTTTGGATTTCTTGAGGTGTATCGATAAAAAAATAAACCGAAAAATGCGATAAACACAACAGTAAGGAAACTTAGTAAAGGAAACTTACTTTCTATATTTACGTTCCTAAACACTCTCTGGCGTCTACCAAATTTTGACCCACAAATCCACACCGTTTCTTCTATTATTTTTTTTTTTTATTTTCTAACTTCATCTCATTATTTCAGCTTGTTTTCCGCTTGTTCTCCCCAGAAGCCCGGTTGCATTTGAAACCTTGCAGAAGCTTCAGTTTCACATGCAGGAAAATTATATGCAGGCACACAAGGCACCGGGTAGCAAAAGAGCAGCAAACAGAAACAAAGCAAGAAGATGTAAAATATTCAATAAAAGGAACAGCAAACAAGGCTAACTTGTTCGCAGTAGCAACCGTAACAAGGTTATTAATATGCCGGAATCAGAATAAATGACGTTCCTTACCGATCTGTGCCATCGGTTTGGTGCACGTGGGATACAATGTAATGAATCGAAGGAATGACATTCTTTGTGTTTTTTTTAACAATCTAAGAACCTTGCTTTAAGCTAAGAATACATGTTTAAAGCGTTCTTTTTCATGTTATAAGTATGGCAAATTGTGTGGACCAAAAATGGTTTAATATAATGGAGGCGCATGGTGCTCCGTACCAATATAAGGATTGCTTAGATATGTGTGTATGCGTGTTTGTCTGTTGTTTTCACATTATTGGACATGATACTAGTAGTTACCAGAGCATCAGAACATATTAAATTGCGTAAATGATATGCGATGTGACTATGTTAGTAAATATAGATAATGGCTAAAGTAAGATCACGAAATATCTTATAAAGCTTTACAAAATTAAATTATAAAAAGGAACAAAAACTAAACGAAGAATATCAATGAGTAAGCATTCAAACCGTAAACTGAATAAAATGAAATCCACCAATATGAGCCTTGCGCATCCGGCGTGATTTAACACATGGAGACGCATGGTGTTTCGTCCCATTCGGGGTTGCTTCAACTTCAGTTGTGTCCGAGTTTTTTTTTATATTTTGATTTAAAAAAACCGCTATACCAATGTAAACCCATACATCGTGTGCATCTCACAAATCGTGTCTAATTGTGTTTCGTTTGTTTGCATTTGGTCCGACTGCAAGCACTCTAGCGATGTACAGACGGTGGTGGCAACTAAAAACCAAAACAAAATAAAAAGAATCACTTACACATCAACCTAAGGACCTAGCGTTTGCATTCCTCCGTGCTGGTGCTGGCCGCTCGGCTTCGTGCGCAGGCACGTCTCGGTACTCGTGCCTAGTTTGTGCCTGGAGCGCTGGTTGTAGAAAGCGGGTATATAAGCACGTGCTGTCTACCGGCAGTGGCCACAGTGCTGTTGAGTGACTTGCCCGAGTTTGAAGCAGCTTGCGTGCGGTGTCAGTTTGTGATTCGGTACGGATTGGTAATTGTGGCGTAGCTTGAACGATAGCGTGGCACGTGAAACGTTGGCAACTAGGTGAGGTGTTCGATATACCCGAATGTGCTGGTGTTAAGTTGCTTCCAATATATATATTTATTGTGAAGTTGTCGATCATATATGGAAGGTTGCGTAAGGAAGTACTAGCGAGGAGTTGAAGTTTCGGTGAACTTCAAACAACTTAAACATCGTGTCAATTCAAACGTTCACATTCAACCGATTCCAAAATTCTAGAAATCCTGGATCTCTTCTCAGTTCTTATAGTTATTGAGTTTTACTTTATGAGTTCTTTTTTTTCTAAGTAGCTCTAAACAGAACGAGAACGAAACAAAGCAAAAAATTAGTCTGACGCCACTTTTATCCCTTCATCGAGTAGAGTAACAAGTGAAAACTTGTTATTTAACCTGCACTTTTCAAAAACGAATCATCGTGCACATGGTGGAAATGCATTTATTCGATGCAATGAAACAAAATGCAGAAAAGTAAGAGGAAAAAATTAACATAATTAGCTCTAATCTTTTCCATCACTTATGCAGACACTCAATCAGAATCCAGCTTTCGCACGTCGGACCGTACCAAGTATAAGCGCGAAAAGATAATGAAGGTTGATTTATGCGATCGTCCAGTCGGTGCGAATGAAATGCACACTCGTGTATACGCTTTTTACTGATGGATGGGATCCATCTCCCTCTTTCTGGTTTTGAGCGTTTTATGGAGCAATATTTTACATCTCAAGCTTCCTATTATGAAGTGTCCGAAGAAGATTACTGAATTAAATTATATCAGCATTTAAAGATTTTTTTTTGAGTATTTTCAATCTTAAGAGGGAGTTATAATAAAGATCCTAGACAGATTTTTCTTTGCTGTGTCTTTAACGTACAGCTAACCGCAAGGTCTAGGGAGATGTAATGTAATTTATAAGTAGAGATTATGGACCCATCAACTCGCAATTCTCGTCCATCCAGAAAACAAAACCGCCGAGATTAATCTCTGAATTACACCCGTGTGTACAATATTGTGAAGCTTCGCCAAATTTGGAACCGACAGGATAACCCCACCCAGCAAAATCTGCATTACTGTTACCAAAGAAAAACACAAAGAAAAAAAACTGATTACCTACAAGTTCAGAAGTATGTTTATAAAAAGATATATTTAATTTATCAAAAAAGGACCAAAATAGCACAACAGACAGCTTCGATTCATCCAAAAGTATCGCAAAATTACGTCACAGCAATGCTATTAGCAATACGTCCAACAGTCGTAAATGCAACCAGCTATCGTTTATATCCAACGAATCACGTGTAAAGCTCTTCCAACGCGTGTCACTCGTACGACAAACATCCATTTAGCTCAGACAGCGTTGGCGATGGCCGCCGCTCACTAGCGTTATCACCAATGTTCCACCAATGACGAGCGGAAGGGCGGAGGGCGATGGTCAGTTGAGGACTAAAATACAATCATCTCATATTTGTCACACCTCGCATCCCCAAAAAAAAGAGGACTCACCCCGTTAGATGAATGCTGTGTAAACATAGTACCGCAGTGAAGGCTGTACAGAGCAAATTGCAAGGACGTTAAGGGTTAGCACACAGCACAACATATACACGCTTCAGCTGGGAACGATATACCAATGGGGGAGATGTACCAAACACGTCCAACGGTTTTTAGTGCCTCCAAAGTTCATTTAATGGTGAAGCCATTACAGAAGCATTAAGCAAACAGTTTGAATAACAGCAACACACATCAACGATCTGTGTTTTTTTTTTGTTAATTTTCGAGATTAATGTTACCAAACGACACAGCTGAATAAGATGCGAAAATAGCTTCTCATTGATTAAAAGTTCCACTAGAACTGAGTTTGCTCATTGGTTTAAAGACCTATTGGAAGTTATAGCCTGAATATCGTAATTATATGAAAAAAATTAGTAGTAAAGAAGGTTGTAAAATTGTTGAATTGTGTCTAAAACTTGGGACTTTTCTGTACCTCAGAAACCAAGAGATAAATTACCTCAACACAAACGCATTTGGCAACATAATTCTTTAAGAATTGTCACGGTAATCTTTCCAATATTTTTTTATATATTATTAAACGGATAATTTGATTTCCCTAACAGTATGTGCAGTCTAGTCCTACAATTCATATTTTAATTCCATTTTATTTTTCTTCTCAACAATAACATACCTGCACAGATCTGTTTGCTGAAGCTCCGAACGCCGAATAGCACGTGCATTGCTTCGCAAACTTTAATCTTCGTTGGTATTTCGTCCTGCACCATGAAGATCCATCGGTGTCTATTTTGCATGGTCATCACACTGATGTCCGTATTCCACTGCAACTGTCAAAGCTCCGAAGAACGCGTATTAACAAATGACCCCAATTATCCGGAGCTCGAACACAGCAAGATACCGATGGCGAGCATAAATGGACTGCTGGACTCGTTGGACCATGACAACCGACAGGTGGTGGTAGGCGGTGGTCCTCTCATCAGCAACCAACTAGCACCGGAAGACTATGAGGCGGCCGATGCACTAGCGGCACGGCTTGGATATTCACGTCTGAATGGTGAGACAAAGCGAAGCTGGAATAAGATGAATGCCGCCTGGGGAAAACGTGCCAATGGTGGCAATCGGAACTCGGGCTGGAACAAGTTTGGCGGTAAGTGTTTTGCAGATATGGGAATTATTGTACAATCTAATCTGATACATTTGTTTTTAATTTGGTGAACATTGATTGTCTCTCTCCTTCGTCAGCGGCCTGGGGTAAACGAGAACCGGGATGGAATAATTTGAAAGGACTTTGGGGCAAGCGTGCTGACAAGTGGGACAAACTGGCATCGGCTTGGGGCAAACGGCAGGAAATCAGTCGAAGTTATTAATAAGGCTCCATGTGAAGCAGCTGGCACAAACCATGTATCTATATGCACCAGAGCCTAGTAGTTCCTAGTTGTTCGCGATACCAACTCTACCACCACTATAATTACACATGTTTGAAAACATAGATAAGAACCATTGCATGTAGTCAACTCCAACAGCTACTCCAATGCTCCATCCTTTGTAGCAGATTGCAAGGATCGTTGGTTGAGTGAGGGAAACAATCAGCGCGTAGTACGATTTTTGATCTCGTTATCGTCAACTTCACCTACGTCACGCTACTCAACATCTAGCAACGGAAAGGAAGTAATATGCTAACAAACACTCTATTATGCACACCAAAGGCTAGTTGTATACTTCGCTTTAATCAATCATCTCCCGGTATTACAGTCAACCTTTTTATCGTCGGTAATTAAACTGTTTGAAAATCAATACATATATACATAACGAAAACTCAATTCCATTTAAAACAAAAGGTTGGGATAAATATCACACACGATCAGTGACGGACAGATAGCTGTAATTACCTGCTGTTCGTGATAGTGCAATAAAGCTAAAATTAAAACGATTGTGACGGAAAATCTCTCACTCGTTTCGGGTACATCCTCGCTCCATCCGACTATTCTACTAGTCTGCAGATAGTTTTAGCAAATAGTCTTGCAAACAGACGTTTATTGATTTGCTTGTGTCACTGTTGACCTAATGCTCGCATTGTTTTGGATTAGTTGTTTCGCCTCCAGTTAAATCCACCGGGCTGATCTTCCGGTAGCGCTACATAGTTAGGGTCCTCCGTCACTTCGTCAAATAAAAGTTTGCTGCAAAATTAAAAAAAAAAACGTTCAAAAAAGAGACAAGCAATGTCTACCGGAGTGTAATGGATAGTAATGTTACGAACGTACAGGATTCGTGGCGTTTTAAGAAGCTTCATGCCTCCTGGCTGATTTGGCAGCACATCCTCGAGGAAGTAGTACGTATGTCCCACAACGATACCGATCAAATCGACCCAGATGGTATTTCCTATTAGTACGGAAAATCCTAGCAAGACCCATGGCAGGTAAGGTGCCTAACAGGGATGTTATAAAAATAATGACAAACAATCAGAATAATCAATAAATGAATAATAAACTATTTAAATAACCCAGTGAGCCCCAGTACACAAATTTATAATACGTCTGGTACAAAATACCGCAGCAGAAATGTTCCTCCGTTTAAATAAAGATATCGAATTGGATTGAATCTAGTTAGAATTATTTTAATACACACGTGTAAATGTTTTACCTGAAAATTAAGCACACCAAAAAAGTTCATTCTGACGAATGGATTTCTTCGGGACCAGACGTACACAAGCATTATAGTAAAAGCTTGACCTAGGAAGAGTAAATTAACAAACAACGCACAAATCTAAACACGCGTCGTTAAGGAAAACGAGGCTGGAATAAAGGAAAAGTGTGCATCTTTTGGCGAAGAATGTTTCGAAAAGGATACCACCAACACCGTACCACCAAATAAAAACATTGTAACAAAATCCGAGCTTCTCCCGCGAAATGAGTTTTCCTCTAGCATGCGGCAATACCTGCACATTTGGAGAAAGGGAAAGTTCATTAATAAAACCTTTTCGGGAGAGGGATCGCACCGGTTATGAGGTACTTACCGAAACGTGAATATCATATTAAACAGAAAATTGAAACCAAAGGTACCGAAGAACAGAAACGTTGTGCAGATGCGCCATAGTTGGTAATGTTCAAAGATGAGCTTTGGATTAAAGTATAACTGAAAGGGCGTAACGATATCGAGGTGCTGAAAACGTAGAAACAATATAAAACCGAAGCGAGTTAAACAAGAGGGTCCACTGTGCGGTCGACTTTGCACCTACAACGGATAGTGTTGTGATGATGCATGCCGTCGAATAGACGCGGGTTACTATCGGTATCTGCAGATATTCCTGGCGTATCGTTTGGTATGCCATTGTGCATCCTAAAAAGAAAAACCAATCAAACCGAGAAGTAAGAAACACGACCAATGCATTTCGAAATCAGCTTCCAAAAGGTAACATTGCGTTGATGTGTTGTCACATTCTTTATCGTCGGCCGGGCACAGTTCCGTCTTCCATGGGTCAGAGGAACTTACCTACTAGGTACACAAAATCTACTGCATCGTCAGGAATCGAATTTGGCTTACCTTAACGTGAGCTGGGGCCACGAATGGATTTTGCTGGAAGAGTGTGTAAACTAGACGTGTTACATGGATGGAGCAATACGAATCAAAATAAGCTGACTGTGTGCTTTACTGGATTCATTTCTGTCGTGTACCAATCGAACGAACGGGCCCCGATGACGTTTATGTTTTGCTTATGTTCCCCGCATCGTACGTGACAGCTCCATGCTTTCAAAATATGATGTCAAAACAGAAACAGCCGTTTCCAAAAAGTGGTTATAAATAAAAGAAAATGTTGGCCAGAGAAAAGGCTCCGCCTGGGACATGTTTTCAATCAATTATTTGAGATTGAAGTGGATTTGACTTGTACCGGGTGATTCTCAACGCTATCTACCTCTTGATTTCATGCATAAAAATACCAATCATCATTAACACAAACTGGTTTCAATATTATTTTCGACGTTCGACATTACAACCAAAAATATGTATGCAAATATATACTATGATATCCTCCGGTTCTAGTTACGGCATCCCTTCTCACCTATAGCTTCATTCAACGCATAATTTATCCACATGCTTACGTGTCTTTCAAACTGTTCGAACATATTTTAGATCCACCGTCTAACGGTAAAATACCGTTACTATTTCTCTACGCATCATCGATCTTCAATATAACACAGCAGATAACTCCTATTTCCACACTGGCCAATGGATGATTGTGTGATAATAGCGATCTAATTGTGAGAAATACTTTGCCATTTCGAATGTGTTCCGATAACATTACACGCATCTTACCGAAGAATGGCTGTTAGTAGAGAAATATTGAAAAATCGAACTTTATTCATCGCCACTTGTCATTTCCGAGCGCCAGAAGGGGCACAATAAATAATTACAGAGGTTGTACATACGTTTAAAAAGAAAGCGAGCCAGTGAACAAAAAACAATGAAAATAAAATGTTTTAACGATTCACTCCTCGAACGTCAGCCGTCCCGGGCCGTGATTTTTCATGTACCGGCGGTATGCCTTGTACCGTGGATTGTCTGCCATTTGTTTCTTTTTCTCATTTTCCTGCTCCACCTTCCAGCTTTCGAAATTCGCTTTAATCCAGAGCTGCTGGCGTAGAAACTGTTCGACGGTGTCGGGCTCGATCGAATCGAACTGAACCTCCGTCAGCCGCATGTATTTGCGAATGAGATACAGCTGTTCCTCTCGCCCGTACGGTTGCTTGAGCAGATTAAACTTCCAGATCCACCGGGCGGTCCAGCAGACGTAGCGTCCGAGCGTGTACGGCAACAGAAACAGCTGTATCCAAAGAATGTCCCGTATTTCAGGTTTAGCATACGCACCCTGGATGTCCATATTGTTTTCGATCACTTTCCGAATTTGCTCATCATGTTCCTTTTTCAGTTCCGCCTTGGATAGCTTTGTTTTGCTGTGCTTTCCTGTTGCCCCATTGCTCCCGTTTTGGTTTATCATCTCGAGCGCTTTGTTGCGGTATTTGGGCAACGACATGAAGTATTTGATTGCTGTATCGTACCGCTGCCATCGGGTAACGTACTGGATGCAGGAGATGATGCTTATCGTAACTACAATCACCAACCGCACGTCAATCTTTGACTTTCGGCGATAGTACCGGTAGAAGTGTGCATAGTATGCCTGCGGATTGTCCAGCATGTAGTTGTAATCATTTCGTGACTCTTCATCCTTCAGCACTTCGTAGGCGGTGGCGATCTTCTTGAATGATTCTTCGGCCACCAGCTTCTGCTCGGCACCATGATGCAGATCCGGGTGATACTTCCGGGCAAGCTGACGGTACGATTTGGCAATTTCCTGCTTGGTGCTTTCACGCGTCACGCCCAGCAGCTCGTAGCAGTTGTCCTGGCCGCAGTAGAACTGGTCAAGATAGTGGCCATAACCAGTTGTAGCACAAAAACTCAGTATTAAGAAACACCAGCCCAAAATTCGCGCTGCCGTCGTCATCCTGTGTCGAACCAAATCCCGGATTGTCGGACCTTCACGAATTATTCATTCCGCTACCCTGACAGCACAAATTGTAAACATAGCTACATTTATACATCCCAGTTCAATGTTTCATTTCTCAACTGTAATGAAGCAGTTGAAAAATATTAACAAAAACGCAAATAAAATATAGCAAATGGCAAGTGTCATCGGGATTTCTATATGCCGAATCAACTAGCATATAATCTCTGTACAATCAGGGATTTAAAAGCTTGTATTTTATCCAAAGACATCCTAACGATCACCCCAGGTAAGCAACATGAGTTGATAAATGCTCCGATGCGCAGGGTTGAATGGCACCTTTGGAGCGCTTTGTCAAACTCGGCACCCGTTCATGAAGGACAAACTAATGTGGCTAATCCGTGCCGTTCGGTTATCCGTTGCCCAACTCAAAGCACCACGAATAAACGAAACCAAACCAAACAAGTTCAGCGACGCTTTCGGAAGCAACGCGCCTCGGAAATTCTCCTGCGAGAAAGGACAATTGTTCAAAAGACTGCACATTCAAAAAAACGACGTCGTTGCTACTATCAACCATTTAATCCAAGTCCAACGAATCAAACTTAGTGTCCATTTCGTGCTGTTGCGTTTGTGTTAGTTTTGTTTTTAAAGTGCCCGGAGTCCTTTCCGCATTCTTTCGGTGGGTTCCATTTTTACTACAGGCTTGTTATAAAGGGCCATTTTAGTTTCGTTCATTTTGTGTCTGTGCTAATCGTTTCACCATGAGTATGTCTGATGTTGTCGACGTTCGAAACGAACTTAACAACGAGCATGCATTACATGAATGCGACAACAATGACCAACACCTTGCGCACGACGTTAATGATGCACTCGGTACGCGAAAAGGCCAGTAAGTATGCATATTTTCTTTTTGTTGCTGTTGGGTTCCGGCTACATTCCGGTTCATTTGTTTCCATTCGTCCTTGTCTTTCTGGTACCATTCCGCGCAGGGAACTATTCGACCCCCGTATAAAGGCCCGTATGCCCGTCGAACGATATGCGTCTGATTACAACATGAATCACAAACGGCGCGGTTTGGCGTTGATTTTCAACCATGAAAACTTCGACGTACCGCAGCTGAAGGCTCGCGCGGGAACGAACGTGGACTGTGAAAATTTGACTTCCACGCTCAAGGGCCTCGACTTCGAGGTGCACGTGTACAAGGATCTGAAGCTCCGCGATCTACAGAAGGAGGTCGAACGAGGTAAGCAAAACATTTAGTGCTGAAGGCAGGTAGCGGCGGTTATCAAGCCAGCTGTTCACTGGAAATAGAAAAACCAAACAAAGAATCGCACAAGGGCTACCGCATGCCCATGCATGGGTGCGCTCAGCATGAATTGCCTTATATGAGCGCGTCTGTGTGTTGCACTAAGGGCATGCGAATCATGTGCAACGGTTTCCATATTAGAAGACGATTAGTAACGCTTTTTCTTTTTTTTTTTTCATTATTCTATTTTCCTTCTATGTATCGCTCATTTTTGGTGCGGGGTCAGTTTCCCAGATGGATCACAGCGACGCCGACTGCATACTGGTGACGATCTTATCACACGGTGAGCTAGGCTACTTGTACGCAAAGGACTGCCAGTACAAGCTGGATGTGGTTTGGTCCTACTTCACGGCCAACCACTGTCCCAGTTTGGCCGGCAAACCGAAGCTGTTCTTCATACAGGCCTGCCAGGGTGACCAGCTGGATGGTGGCGTACTGCTCGCATCCAAGGACCGCACCGAAACGGACAGCTCGTCCTCGATGACGTTCAAAATACCGACACACG
This sequence comes from Anopheles culicifacies, assembly GCA_000473375.1. Classification (NCBI taxonomy): domain Eukaryota; kingdom Metazoa; phylum Arthropoda; class Insecta; order Diptera; family Culicidae; genus Anopheles; species Anopheles culicifacies. The sequence continues at coordinate 56,552 of KI422510.1, forward strand.
CGGACTTCCTGATCGCGTACTCCACCATACCCGGGTTTTACTCGTGGCGCAACACGCAGAAGGGTTCGTGGTTCATGCAGTCGCTCTGCCACGAGCTTGCCCAGCATGGTCGTAAGTACGATCTGCTGACGCTGCTCACCTTCGTTACGCAGCGCGTCGCGTACGATTTCGAGTCGAACACGCCAGACATACCGATGATGCACCAGCAGAAACAGATCCCGTGCACCACGACCATGCTTACCCGTTTGCTGCGTTTCGGAGAAAAGAAAGCATTCTAATTGGTGGCGATATCATTTCTCCATTACACTGGACAAAAAAAAAGCAAACAAGTCCGGAAGCGTAGTGTTTGATTTTATGATTTTATTTTTCTTCTCGCTATTAAATTCCTTGAATGATGCATGTACTACATTTACCATTCCCTTACCGCCCCAGCATTACTTAAATGCGCGAAACATATGTACGTGCCGAAAATTGTTAGCCTGTCTATGTTTATGTTGCGGATTTTTTTTTTTACATGATATTGCTCTAATCATTTCCATTCTTCAATACTCGATGTGTACCACATCTCCTTTGGGATGTTGCCATTTTGCCAATTTATCTTTAAGTGCATATTGCCCGTATGCTATGATTTTCTGTATGTTTAATATCAATGGCCTTTGAATCGGAATTTATAAAAAGAAAACTACATGCACAAACGTTACTTACCTTCGGCTATGTCTTACAGGATGTTATCCCGTGTCTAGGTTTCGTAATAAGCGCAACAGCTGTGTAGACAAAAAACTTTTTATATGTAATGTTTATTTCCAAAAGATTTCATATCTACTTAGTAAAAACAAGAAGCCCCTCTCTCCCTGCCGAATACGTAGCATCATCAGTTGCAACACAATCGAAAAGAATCGTTCGGTAAATCGTGCGATGTGATAATTATTAATCGGTCCTGCAATTCAAAAAAAAAACAACGTTATCCTCTCTGCCAGCTAATAAAATAATTGCAAAACGGTTAAGATAATTCTACTACCGGAAGCAAAGCCCGATACAAATCGTTCAGGAGAAGGAAAAAAAGCAAAACGGAAAGACTATTATTATTGAACTCGTTTGGTGTCTGAAATCGGAAAATGAAAAGTGATAAAGAAAATTAAAAAATACACGCGCGAGCATATTTTACACTATTTACACCAATTAGGTAGGTTATAGACGCACGTGAGAAACATTTCTTACGCGATTTAGGAATAAAACAAAACTGATGCTCTTACCTCATATGTGTGTCTCACTCCATGTAATGTAAGGAGAAGTTGGATAGTAATAAAACTGTAGCTGCAAACATTTTACACGCCGTTTTTACGCTCCTTTCTTCATGTAATCAGAACGACCAACGTGAAAATAAGGCGCTCGAATAATTGTGATTAGTTGAAAAGATATTTTTTTATCTTTTCAGAAAACCACAAAATGAACGTGAAACGTATCAGTATAGTGACAATAAGTCTTATCACAGAATACGCAGCACACCGCAATTCCAAATCGTAGTTTGTAATAGTGAAAAGGAAAATAAACTCATCATCATCATTGGATCGATTAAATGTATAGCAGGTTTCGCAGCGAAAGAGCAATAATGTTTGTCTGCGTGTCGTCCGGGCGCGGCAACATAAAAAGGTTGTCGCGTCTATTTAAGGTCATATGAATGTGACCGTCTCGTGTCAGCCTTTTATTCCTTTCGCTGCAATCAAATATTGATCAGCAATGTCTGGGTACCGCAGGTTTTGTTCGCTTTTGATGCGTGTATTCGAAAAAGAGAAAGAATACCTCGTGGAGAAGAGAAATGATGAATATTTGGAGGAAATTTCCCAAACACCCAGGTAAACTCCGTCCCTGCTGCATTTACGGTCACACATTAAAACACAGTACAGCATTTCGTAACATGTGAAGTGTGTCTGTGGGCTATGGAGAGTTTCTTTTTATTTTATCAATATCAGAGCAATGCATATTTGAGAGTTTCGTATGTACGACGGTTTGCCTTTCGGGCACGTCGCGCTGCCTAAACGCGACGCAGCACATCACACACGTTCCAAAAAATCGTGAGATCAATTTTCGGACCGGAGGACTTCCTGTTTTTTTTTTTACCCTCCGCCTGGCAACGACCACGCTCCGTGCACCAGTTTGCAGGACTACTTTTTGGGTCGACGGTGTGTAATAAATTAGTCAAGCAAGGAAAGTTGTACGGGCCCCGACAGACATCTCGTTGTACGGGAACCGAAACACGCCGCGAAGGAAGCAGGACCTCCTCACATTATCCCCTTACTTTGTTCGCTCGGGTTACGTTCCAGCGCGGACGCAGCGTATCCGCTAGAGCCACTGCTCTAGGTAATCATCCGTGGTGAATGTAGCTCGGAAACATTCTCGATCGGTGGATAGTGCGTGGAAGACGGTGGTCCCCAGTCGTGTAAGCCACCCGAGTTCGCCAGACGGTGCGTTAGACGATGCGCTATGCTAAACCCACCGCTGCCTTCCAGTTGCGTCAGCACAATAATCACCTGGTGAGAGGTAATAATATTGGGTTTCATAAGCAATAGTACACAATATTGCTTCCATTACAACATACCTGCCGTTGTAACGGTGGGACGGAATCAACCGTCTTGAGCTCGCCTCTCGTTGAAACAACGTTGTAACTCTCCTGGCAATCACATTTCACGTGAATCCATTTATTCTCGTGCCGATTCTCGACCATCACAACCAATCCAGCCCATCCCTGTATATGTGTGTGTTTGTGGAGATGATTTAGTTTATGGCTCTGTGGCATTTTTGTTTTGTTCCTGTACGGAAGACTTACCTTTGTCAGATAGTACGCCGTCATACCTTCCCGGCCCTCGTGCCGTTGACCTTTGGCCAGTGTAAGGTTGATGATTGCATCAGCAAGCAGAAACGGGGGTGGTGTGATCTGCTCCACCAACAAACGCTTGGAGCTGTGTATGGCCAGCACGCACTGCGGATATTGCATAAAGTCGTCAATTCCCGTGTGCCAATGGTTGAAAGCGAGACAAACCAACATGTACAGGTCCGTTTCTAGCATCTTGTGGCAGCCAACAAATCCTCGCACCTACGAGATATGAAGAATGAGTGAGCAAAAGTAAATAAGGTGCTAAGGTGATACGTTTCCATACTTCTAGCTGCCAGTAAGGCACGCATCCACATTACCTGCCGTTTGCTATGCTCGACCAATCGGCCCACCTCCGGATTGGCAGGATTCCGCGTCCGGAACAACACCACACATAGATCCAGCTGGGAGCGTTGCGATTTTTCCGAATTCCTAAGCGATTCATTACAAAACATTCAGTCGCTGTTCTTATCTCGACGTTCTACCGTCGCCTTACCTTTGTCCTTCCTGGAAAAGGGTAAATTCTGCCTCAGTCGGTTCAAGTACCGTTATTAGTACGCAGGATAAAGCTCTGAGCGGTTGCAACGTGCCAAACAAGCGTACCTCGTTCCATTCCGAGCGCACCTTGCAAATGTCGATGCAGTCAAAGTATCTAGCAGAAGCAAACCACGTAGAGAGAAAATTAGAGTTGAACCAATCGGTCACGAATTTACAGCACTCCATAATAGAAGATTCATCCTCCTTTAAAATAACTTCATCAGATAAACCAGACGACAAGCTTACCTCAGTACATCTTCGAACGAGATCCAAAACACACCTTCCGAACCACCATGTGGCATCAAGCTATCACGTAACTCATCCGTCCACAGTTCCGAATCATCTGACCAGTCGCCTACAATATCAAAAAGTCAATTAGTTTTACTAAACAACTTACAGCTCGGGTTTAATGGGCGAGGTTTACATGTTTGTGCAAGTGAAAGAAATAGTATAGTTGCAAGAGGAAATGACAGGGACACTGGACAGGTGCATAAAATAATAACTAATTTAGTTAAGCGTGGAAATGTATAACCAAAATATGTCTGTGGGAACTTATAGTATGCAATAGAGCGCAGTGAAAAATGCAGCAAGAGAGGTATATATTTTCTGTACATGTAAAGTGTAGAAACGCGCGAGTACGTTGTAGTTTTTAACATGTTTCGTACCAGAACATATATACCTCACCCGAGCAAAACTTACTCAACAGCAAAAAAGGAAGAATATACACTAACTACAAAAAAAAAGGCTCCACGTTACATGTAACAAGAGGTAGTATTGTGGTATGTACCTTGCCAGGAAAAGTGTCCCCATGGATTGCGCAGTTTCAACAGTCTATGTCCTTTAATATCGCGCACGTCTAGCACGGAGTAGGCGTGCCGTGGCCGCAGTCCCTTTCTCTGATATTCATCCTCATCCACCTTCATGTTACCGCCGCCACAACTGGCCCCCATCAGAAACTTAACTAACCTGGAGCTCAGCAACTGGGCCCATATCAGATCACGGTCCAGATCGTCCTCGCTCGGCAGTGGCAGTGAGCTCGCCTGCAGTGGAATGCTTTCACACGGTGCACCGGTCAGCGTGGCCAAACCCTCGATCGCACGACCGGAAACGAGGGCCTCATAGCAGCCATGTATCTTGGCGACCGCTTTCTCGATCAGCGGCACCCAGAGCTGTTTTCGCTTCGCCTGCGAGTACACGAGATGGCCGCGTTTATCACACGGTAGCAGATCGTCCACCAGTACCGTCGTCCAGCGGCCATCCTTGCACAGCTTCACCTGGTACGCACCCTGGGGGCAGATTTCCTTCGTCAGCAGTACCTCCTTGACGAGATCTTCGCGCTCCGCTAGCACGGCCAGTGCACTCAGCAGCCAGCAGTTCCCAAGCACACCCTGACAGATGTCGGATGGTAGTGGTGTGCGAAAGACGGCCCACGGTGGCGTCGACTGGTTGCCTCCTTCGCAGAGTATTTCGTGCGGTCGTCGCCATTGAGCAACTGGGTTGCACTCGATGTTGGATGACGGTTGGTAGTAGAGGCTTTTGGTTGCCGGTGGAAACGAATCGTCTACGAATGCCTGCCCATTCTCGACACAGTACTCGATGATGCTTTTCCAGCGATTTAACGCCTCCAGGTCGTCCAGCTGACGCTGATTCTCTTCCAGACGGTTGTTCTTCTGTAGCTGCTGTTGCTGCTGCCACACCAAGCAGCCGGTATCGATGTGCCGATGGCTTGAGCAGATATCGCACACGACACAGGCAAGTGAATTCTCATACGTACAAGCGGGACACTGCCAGGTACGCTTCGGAATCGATACCTGCATCAAGGGCACAATCGATTTAATCGTCACGCACGATTGTGGCGGTGTTGGCGGCTGTTGTTGTGGTTGTTGCTGTGGTAGTGGTTGCAATTGCTGCTGTTGCTGCTGCTGGAGCTGCTGTAACTGTTTCGGTATAGCGCCAGAATCAACCGGCGTGCTACCATGCCCACCCAGCGCCGAACTCGAACGGCTACTGTTTGATGGCTCATCGCACTGGCCCAATATTAATCGGTTTGTCGCTAGTGACTCATTTACCAGCACACCGGAACCCTTCACAGACGGACGTACGGATTTGCAGGCGCTGCAGTCGGGTTGCATGATCGAGTTCTTGAGCGTACATTTGTGGCAGGTCCAAAATTCGCCCTTCTTCAGCGTCATTTCTTCGACGTTGCAAATGCTGCGCAGTTTCGAGCCACCGCAGGCAATGCATGCGAGGGCAGTGCTAGAATTCACCAGCGTGCACTTCCGGCACGACCATTCCTTTTCGTCCGTACCTTTAGATGCTTTAGATGGAAGGTAGTATCCATGCAAGAAATTGGGCATTAGAAACCAATAGAATGCATGCAAAGCAAAACAAAAGACTTACATTTCGTGCACCATTCGTCTTCTAGATCCTGCTCGAAACTCGCTATTGGAACTTTTACGATCGCAGGTATATTATCTAGCTCTAGTATTGTGGAATTCTGATGAGTGCTATATTCATCCATAACGGAAAAAATATCATGATCTCCGCCGTGATAATTAACTGTAAATAGAGATGTGAGCTCTTTAGCACAGGTTGCTGCTTCTGCAAGCATTTTTTTGTCCCTTCCCCCCTTTGCTCTATTTACCTTTATCAAAATTATTTTTATAGTTAGATAGTTGCTTATTATATTTGCATTTAGCGGCAATCTTCTCATTGCTCGCGCTAGTATTATTGAACGTTTCATCCTCTTTCTCTGTTTTCCTACGAATACCACAAAAAAGTAAAACATATGCATCGTTTTTTGTGTTTGAAATGTTTACAAGATCTCAGCAAATTTGGCTGTGCTTACCCATTTTTACAGCTCATCGGTGTCGGAAGGTTTGCATATTCATCACGTAGCATTTCCTTCGAATGTGATTGCTGATTGATGCTAGTGGTGATCGGTGCATTATTATTTACAGCATCGCTCGTTACCTTGTTAATGTTCTTTCGTTTCGCTTCTTTGTTGATAACTGCGTAGATTGGTTCCACCTGAGCACCCGTCGTTGGGGGTGGATATTTTTTGCCTGCACATAAAATAAGCCACATATTATATATTTGAAACCATACAAAGAGTACCGACATTTTAGCCAGTTTACCTGTTTGACTATGGCTCTTGGACTGTTTACTGTTTTCCTTGAGCCGCACGTTGATTGTGGCGTTATCGATGAATCTTGGTGTGGTCGACGGTACCACGATCAAACCACCGGTACGCTTCGTAATGGTCGTAATGCCACTAAACGTACCGTCGCCGTGTCCCCGTTCTTCGGACGATTCCTTCGGGCAGCGGACCGGTTTGGTGGCGCGGCAACAGCAACAGCACGCCTGGGACGCATCGCCCTCAAAGCTAAACTGATTGTAGATGCAGAACCTGCACCGGGCCGAACCGACGTGTTCCATGCTGCGGGAGGGTTTAAGGCGACACGCCGCGTACGGTACCGTACCACCACACTGCACAGTGCTGCCGTGTTCGCTATTTCTGGAAGTAAGCGGTGCCAGAGACTTCTTTATCGTATCTTTGTAAACGGGCGCGATCACACTCAGTGCTTCACAGTTAATGCAGTGCCAGGAAACGCTACGATTGTACACGCGGCATCGGTGGCAATTCCATTTGCGGTTGATGCTCGGCTGCGACAGGTACCGTTTCCGGTTCCAGCAGCAGCGGGGATCCGGAACCGGATGCACAAACGACCGTTCGACCTTCTTCCGATTAATGTTTTTGTGCGCTAGCGCTAGGCTGTCTATCACGCGAAACAAGCAATCGTTCGAAACTAGCTTTCTGCAATTGCGATCAAGAGAAAGAAAAGAAAGTGTGAGTGAGTGTATGAATGGGTGGGTTCGTGAGTGATTGTTTGGTGAAGGATGATTGGGAGGCAGGATAAATTGAGTCAAAAGTAAACCCTTCCGGAACGGGGGGACAACAACGTATGACGTGCCCTGAGACAGATCGGTTCGTTTCTATTGGTGCTGGTTCTTAAGGAACGTGCAGCTCTGCTAGACCTGGTGGCTCCTAGGTAGCATTGGTGCAAGGACACAAAGACTGCACGGGATTGGTTTCGCCTAACCGGATGCACACTATCGTACCTATTCACATCCTTCATGCGAACGCACGATGACGAAACGGGAACGCTGTCGTCGGGGTTGGTGTGTAGCTGATGGTGAATCAGGTCGACGTTCCTATTTGCTTTGCGAAATGTTCGACACCTAAGGCATCGTATGCTTTCCGTTGGATTTAGGTAGTTGCATTTCATACAATACCACTGGAGCACCGATGCTATCGTACCCATTTTGACACATTTTACGTACTGTGCATTTTACCCCACTGTGCCACTGTGCCCGTATCGTGCCATAGATTTGCCCCTTTTTTTGTTGGCTCCAATCAATTCTGTTTTTGTTTCACGCACGGTATCGATTCATGGTTTGCTGAAGAAAATCCTGCCTGTCAGTTGCTGACACTTTTCCGACGGATGAGCAAACACGGCTATAGAGCACGGCCTCAGCTGACATCTCACCGTAGCTTGCGTTTTGTTGTAGGGCTTTGACAGCTATAGGCGGGTATTGCATATTTTCGGCGGCGCTCCATTCTGTGAACAGGTGCACATATTTAAATATGAGTTGCTGCGTTTTCCGTTCAAAAGTTAACAACAGTAACAATAGAGCGTTTTAGTTTTACTGCGAAACAACATTGATCAATCTATTTTGTCACACAAACTATAAATAAATATTAATTAATTGGCAACCAAATAAATTGGCGCAATCCTATTCCAAGGAAAACAAGGGATGCAATACAGGACTCACGAAAGAAACGAATGGAATGACAAAAACAGTTAGATCAATGGCAACAGGAGAGATGTGAACTATTAGATCATTGTAAAAGACGAGGAAAGGAATGTGTAAATATAGAGAGGAAACCTGATAAGAAATGAGCCAACTATCTATGAATATTCAAGCAAATGTTGTACATGGGTTTTGCTTTGGAAGGAGGGTTACAGCGTGTCGAAAATCGATTACTGAATCTCGAGGATTAATGCAATGAAGGCGAAGTACCGGTGGCACTATCCGCGATAGAGTATGAGCCCTTTAGGGGAGCATAGCGAACAGAAGGCGATGATGAGGAGCTATATCTGTTAACAATCAGATGCAGCTGGGGGATGATATCTGCCCTGAATGCACTTTCTTGGAAGATGATTGAAGACTTGGTAATGTTTAATATACGTGGTAATTAGAACGGGTAAAGAAGAAAAAAACCATCATTAGAATAAGCGGCAATTGTTCAATTACCAAAAAGATTAGGAAAAGATATATTTTTCTTTATTACAACTGCATACACTTAAGCATAAGTTTTAAAACGAAACAGACGAGACTTACAAAATAATTAGTAATTTCTTTATAATATCCGAAATTGCTCTTACAGTTAAAATTCATGTTTAATTGCTGAAGTTCTTATCATCAGCCATCATCTCTTATCATAGTGGAGCATATCTTATTCTTCTTTTATGGATCTACAACCTCTTCTGGGGATCTTCTGGGGGCTTCCGCAACAGGATAGTCAGTCAGTACGGGGGACCGATTAGGATTCGAACCTCGGTCCTGTCCGTTCGAAGACCGGCCAACAAGCCGCCCCAGTAGAACATATAGTTACATTCAATAACGCTAACATTTATTTTTACATACGCACAACTGCATCCACAAATTAAATTTACAAACAGTCGACAACTCCACACAAAAAATCGGCCACAGAAGCATGGCAATTACGGTTGGACGGTCAAATGATGGGAAAACTGTAACATATAGTCCATTATGAAATAACGAAGTACAATAGGTAATTTGGTGGAGAAAGGAATTTTATCAGCAGGAGAATTTATTAATTGTAAACCTTAGTAGATTTTGTAACAAATTATTTGTGTACCATCTAGCATTTTTTTCTAACGCTAGATATAAAACGCTGTGTTAGATTTACCTTTTAGACGGCACCTTTTTGTAGGACAAGAGACAAAGGAGCAGGATAACATGATGCCAGCAGGTCTGCCTCACCTTGAATCACGTGCATCCATCTGGCAGGAGTTCTAATTTACGCTTTGTCCGTAGTTTGTTTGCAGATACTGCTTAAAGTCGGCCCGACACACACTGTCCGATGATCTATCCTCTGTAACATCCGGATTTACTTGGGTCAATATTTCCCATTTCCATAGCAACCGAGAATGGAACGTTTCCTCAAACATTGCCATCGTTTCCGCTTCGTGGTTCTCGAACTGTTCCGGATATTTTGAAACCTTGGTTTTTATATGATAGTAGTAAAACATGTTCCATTTTGTCGACAGTGACTTCAGATAGTCTGGTTTGATCTCCTTTAAAAACAGCAAGCCGTACGGCACGTAGAAGCGATCAGCATCGATCACATTCCGGAGCCGATAGCCCAACCGTGGCGGTCCCGTCTTCAGATTGTACGTTTCCAGCGATTTGAAGAATATGTTTTCGATGTCACACAAATCGTACAGCTTCTTCGCCCGTATCTGGACGGTCACGGCACTACCATTCGTGCATTCGGCATTAATGCCCTTTAGCGGTTTGTTGAGGGCTTTGGCAAACTGCTGGCAGCGTGCCATACGCTGCCGAAGTGGCAGCTTGCGAATGTTTTCTCCGCCGAGCAGTAGCCCATCGATGATGTGCAGCGTGTTGATGACGATCTGCGACTTGCCCTGGCCCTGCAGTTCCCGCACGATCTCACCATAAATGATTGTGCCTTGCGGCAGCTCGATCGCAACTTCCGTCATCGGTAACCAGCTACACTGCTTCGGGTCGAACTTGTACACCTCCTTACCACCCTTGCCGAGGAGAATCGTACGAATGTTTTTGCCTTTGTTTTCTGCGTTCCCGATCGGCACAAAGCACCAATCGTATGCAGACGGGAAGCACATTTTCAGATCCGGGTTCTGGAGTTTCTTCTCCACTTGACACACCTCCTTGGTAAGGCTGTTCCACTCTTTGTACAGCTTCATCACGTACTGGTCCGGATCTCCCTTATTGGCGAACTTGCGTATCCCGTCCGGTAGCTTCCACAGCGTCAGACACTTTTGCTTCACCTCCATTTGGCGTGTTTCGGCGAGGTCTCGGTTTTTGCAATACGCTGCAATCTTCAGCAAAGCTGTTATCTGGTTGGCCCCGATCGTGTTGTTGCTGTTACAAATGTACTTGAAAAATGCGCTATCCGCCTGCAGCACTTCTTCTGACACCAGTTCAAGCGTGTCAATGTTTTTTTTGCTACTGTTAAACATCTCTCTGTTGACGTCCTCGAGATGGCGTTGTATGAGATCGGTTTTCGGTAGCTTCCACTTGCACACGAGATATCGTTCTGAGTTAGCCGGCCGGCTGCTGTTTGGTTTGCAGATGGAAATCTCCCGGAAGCAGCGATACGCCAAATAGATCAACCCAACACTGAACGGTGTGAACAGATCGAACACCTTCATCACAAAGTGACCTTCTGGCCGCACGATCGCAAGGGCTACGATTATCTGACACAGGTAGAGCTGTTTCGATAGGATCTCCTGTTGGTTTTCCTGACCCTCGACAGAAAACCCTCCATCCGCCATCATCAGATGGACACCCGTTTCCGTCTGCGTCATCACGTACTCGGAGAACCCTTCGATATTGGCCGGATCGAAAATGTTACCGTCCTCCTTCGGGCCGTAGTACGCATCGAACGTTTCCGGCGAGCCAGCGGTAAAGTCGTCCAGCCGAAAGTCGCACGCCCCCTTTAGCGTAAAGCCAAATCCTTTTGCGCGCCACCCATTGCGCCACAGCACGTACTCGGAGAAGCCGCCCGGACCGGCACATACGTCCGCGAAATAAAACAGATCGTTCTCCTTCACCAATGGTTTGCCGGCCTGGTCGATCGGTTTGGTGAACATAAAGTCAAACATCGAGTCCATGTTGGCCATCTTGACCGCGGCCCGATTGATGAAGATGTTGCTTTTGATCAGCTCGAACGGGTTCGATTTCGAGCGCGCCTTGCGCATATCATCCGCACCGAGATTATCGAACACGGATTTGCTCTCTAGTATTTGAAGCAATACTTCCGGCTCGCAGTATTTGTGCTCGTCGCTAATTACCATCTTGCGTGGGCCTACTTTTATCCATGCGTCCAGCTGTTCCCGTGTGATCCCTGGATCGTCCGCTTCAGCGTTCGCATTCTTCAGCCAGGTATTGACTTCCGGGATTTGCAGTTCTTCCGCTGTACCGTCCCACTGCTCGGCGGCCGTATTTAATTCGTTCAGTTTCATACCTTTTAGAAGATGATTCATTATTTAATAAGCTTCAAAACGAATGCGTGTCCCCACAACCTACACCTACCTAAACCGCTTCGTCCTTTCTGTGAGGATGTTTCGATTAGATCCACTCGTCCCTGTCCCGACTTGCCCAAACCGGTACCAGCTTTATAGCCCATCTGCTGCATGATGCGAACTGATTTTTCTGAAAAGTTTGCAAATGAACCAGCTTCCGCACCCGTTTCATGGGGCTTTTTGCTGTCTGGCTGATCCGTGTCATGGTCGTTGGTGTGCTTGCGTTTCCCTTTTTTGTGCGAATTATCAGGCAACGCTTCTTCCTGCTCAGACTCCGAGGTATTGGACATTGTCGCCAAGCTAGCCATCTTAAAGAAACACAAAATAACCTTAGAGTTGCTTTTGTATCTTGCTTCGTACAGACTGCTTTGCTATACTCACTTTTATACTACCTATGTTAAGTGTGCACCGAATTAATGAAATGCTTCACGAGAAGCGGCACCGCAGTGAATGGTTACTTGATTTACTGTAGCTTTCGTCGAGTAGTTTTATTGATTGTAGCGGACAGGGTTATATTAACGAAAATGGTCACCGAAATCTTCAGGACAACACTGTCTAGATAAGGTAAAAACGAAGTAAACACAACAATGCTGCTCGCCAAGTGTGTGTCACCGTGCTTTAGCACACAAAGATTTACCGACACAGTTTTGTACTTCTGTACTGTAGTTCCTAAACACTTGCACAGCCGGATAATTGCCTCAGGGCAGAAAGATTTTCGATTCTGATTGTGATTGGGAAGCCACCGATTACAGGGTTTAGCACTTTCAACGCCGTATCATCCATATATGGGTGATGTGTATTGACGCTGTTATTACCGCCTGGCCGAATCACTCAACATTGGGTGATGCTCCATGCTAAATCCGCGGTGACAGCGACCCCACGGGAACCATTGCGATTATTGACACGGCGCTAGTGGGCCAATCTGCAATCGCAACGGATTATTTTTAATGGTTTCAAAGGGAATTTATTTTCGTTTGAGTATTTCTGTTCCTTCTATACATAATTTTAATCCTTCGATATGAGTTTCAACTCGTCACTATTAAGTTTGCTTTATATTTTTCACTGGGATTTTTTTATCATGTCTGTTCAAAAATTGTATCATATTTTAAAAATTAATTGTAATTACTATTTATTGCCTTTGTTTCAGATTATCATACCTATTTTGAAAGAGTAAATTTTTAGCATTACTTTGATGTGTAACATGTAAACGAAAACATGTTTGTTTTGAATTACAAGCAGTTTAATTACGAACAATACAGAAACGTATTCAAAGTGCAAAATACGTGAAATGCCGTGTTTGCGTATAACCCAATCAATCGATATATTATGCTTTGTGGAATGAAGGTATCAAACAAATGTTTGCTACAAAATTTCCCTCCCACCAGTGGCGATTCAAAATTAGAAGCTGTTTTGAAAAAACCGATCATCCTCAAAGATTGCTTGCTTCCATTTCATTCGGATTCGATTTGACTGTATAAATGATTTGCTTATCGCCGTGTCGGAAATCACACGGAGGGAATAAAAGTGCATATAGAAGGGACAAATCTCCGCTCAGAAGGAACTGCGTTGAAATAGAAAATTGGCCATTTAAACCTCGTAATGTTCCTTGTAAACAATTGAAGTTGTTTACATCAATAATGTAAATGTCACAAAAGGCACGCAAATCAAGGTATATTTATATGAAAATGTAATAACCTTGGGTCAATTGACGTTTCGTTTTGTGACACATGACATTACAATGTTATTTTCAACTGAAAAACTGATCGTATCGTTTAAAAATATGTTACCTTTAGTTCCTAAATCCAGAATGTAAGACTTTGCCAAGCCGGGATGGAAACCTCTGAATAATGTAAATTTTCTCAGCTTAATCGATTGGTGGAGAATGCTATCAGCAGTATTGAACGCTGTGTTGCAAACAATTGGTAGCTGTTCTCTCAAAAAATGTCACTTGCTTAAATATGTGTGTGTGTATGTGCACTGTTGCGCTCTATGCGCGAAGAGAGGAAAGAGGGACATATTAGAAATAGAAGAAGGATCTGAGAAAGTTTTGTCACTGATGCTGTGGCTTAATGCTGCAGCTTAAGAAAAAGGAATCATTAATCAGAAAGCACAGATCGCTCAATGTGTGATCGTTTGCGAGTTTAGGCGTCGCGTGTCGTTCGATCTCATTTCTGTTTTGTTTTGCTGCTACCAGTGCACTGTTTCACATGGTTCGACGCTTTACCTAGGGGGCAAACATCAACACGATGGATGAGGAGGAAAATCCGTTCCTATCCGGATTTCTGACGGTCAAGTCGCAGAGTGGATTTTCGTGGCGGGTTACGAAAAAGGTAGGGAATGAAGGGGGGAAAACCCCCACGAATGCCCACATTTAATAGTTTAGAGTTGGAATGTGTAGTGGTATGTATATAAAAAACGAATTTTTTGAGAAGAGTAGAACAGAACAGTTTTTCTTACCCTATAGTGCGATCGTACCGTTTGGTGTTGGACACAATCAATTCTCATGCATTTCTTTTTGCTTGCTGCAACGCTTACTAGGTTAAATACTGCCAACTATTTAAAGCGAGTCGCCATGGCATCGAAAGGCTTGAGATTAGCGACGCAGAAAATGACAAAACCAGACGAATCGTCACGCTGGAAAACTGTGTGAAAATCGTACTAGATCAACCACCACAGAACACAATCAACATCGTCTCTAAGACGGGTCAGATCCAGTTATACTCACCGGACGAATCGCTCGCACGCCAGTGGACGAACGCGCTGCAGATCGTAGCATTCAAAGACAAATCCAATCAAACGCCACCTCCTCCACGGCTAAACACGATCGAGGAAGACAACGATCTGTACTGCTCGTCGTACAGCGAAGGAATCTACACGGTCACACTCATTCCGACCGATGCGTCAATCAAGAACGGAATCGAACCGAAGATGTACACGCTCGAGCTCGGTCAGATGGATATGCGGCTCAAGTGTTACGAGGACGAAAGTGTAACGGTTGCACTTTGGCCATATCGCTACATACGAAAGTACGGTTACCGCGAGGGTAAGTTTACGTTTGAGGCAGGACGCAAATGTAACACAGGGGAGGGCACATTCAAACTCGACAATGCCAGCCCGCAAGACATATTTCGCTGCATGCTGACGAAGATGAAATCGATGAAGAAAATTATTTCATCTACGTCCGAGCATGAAACGCAAGCGCTCAGCAGTCAGCTATGCGCTGCCCTTGCCATGGAGCCAGGCTCAAGGAGTCCACTACCCGGTGTGCATTGTGACGAAAATATGGCCGCCCATCTGTCGTCGATCGAACTGCTGCACGATATCGTGCCCAATTCGCTGGCCACCATTGCGCAGCTCAAAAGCATTCCAACAAAGCCTCCGCGCAAGCAAGGCATTTCCACCGGGAACGTCCCAACGGGCGGTGGTGGTTCCGACACCGATCCAAAGCATTCCAATGTTTCGACTGTGTTTATAAAAAGCAATGGACACAATCTGCAGTGCGCCAGCCAACCGACCTCAAACCAAACCATTCTGATCCGCAATGTCACACCGAATCTGGACGATATACTCGAAGAATCAAAAGCGAAAGAGTTAGACTACGAGTGCGTGAAGGACATAACGGACGCATGGAAATTGTACGGACTGAATGATGTGAAACACACCGAAGCGGTAGGAGATAGCGGAGCCTGCCCATCGGTTGCACCGAACGTTGGACACGAACACGTGCGGTTGGAGTACGATCGGTTGGATTTTTTCCGCACCACTACGCGTACCACATCGGCCGACTATAAAACGGTGGTACCAATCCGACTGTCCGGTGAAACGGTCTCAACGCCTTCGGTACAACCGTCGGATGATTATGAAATTATTGGTGAGCCGTCACCGCCGCCACCACCACCACCACCATCGTCCGGACCGGTAGGGAATGGTCCACCAGGACTGGCAGGCTACAATTTAACCGGTGGAATCGCTACCTTGCGAGGTCGCACCTCGGACGAAGGATTCGAGTTTTCAGTATTCAGCGCTGACCATCATCCAGAGGACCAGCAGCATCTACAGCAACAGCAACAACATCAACAACAACAACAACAACGTAACATAACCGCTACCATTAACTATGCCACGATTAGCAAACCGAAACGGGTTTAACTGGAAGGACTCGCAGAGTTGGAGTCTACAAGGTTTTTTTTTTTTATTTTGTTTGTTTTGTTTTATACGCATATAAGTAACATTCTCCAAAATGACTACCTTCTCGAATGGCTAGCCCCTTTATCCTAGATGGCGGCTTACGTATTATGTACTTTCTAGTAAGATTTTACGGAAAATGTGATAAAGTTTGTTTGTTTGTTTTTTGTTTGGTTTAAAAAACGAAAATTGAAACACGGCGTTTGATGGATAATATTTTTTTATTATCCCATCTTAATGCATATATTCCATCCACACTCCTATGTGCGTTTTTTTGTTATCAGTAAAAAGATTTAAAAAAAGGATAAAAATAGCGTTCAATATTACACGCGAGTGGAGTACCATGGCAAGATCTGTTTTTCTTAAGTATATACCATTTTTAGAAGGTAGTGGTGCTTATTGATCCTCGTCCTGTATGTGGGATGCTGCACCAGGAATGGAATGAACAAATGTTTACGAATTAAACACGCCAAACGTATGATGTTAACCGTCTCGAAATCGTTAGCATGATCTAAATACAGCTGCAGAAAAGGAAAAAACTCACTAACGTACACATACATCACCAAGTGCCTAAAGGAATGCATTTTACACAGAATTTTCCTGTACTGTTCATAGATTTTACAAATGTTTATACAGTTTGCAACACGAGCAAAACTACGCGTGCCATAAGTGTATTTTGGCAGTTTTTTGTAATGTGAATTTTTTTAAATCTGCGAGCGCCATACCGTCTGATATACTGACAACGAAATAAAACTATGTTTTCAATTTAAAACGAACTGAATACACCACTTGTCGTACGTACTGCTTTTTTCTGTATGTTTGTTTAGTTTTTCGAACTTTTTCAAATAGAATTTCATCATCGATTGATTAGGTACGGTGAATAAATACAGTCGGTCCACGATCATGTTCGATCGTACAGCTCAGTGATAGACAAAATAGGTGGAGTATGTAGCATGCGGTGTATTCTGGATGGTAAGTGGATTGGATTAGCACGAAATCGGTTTGTTTATTTGGCTGAGTAATAAAATGCACTCATCAAGATAAGTTTGTATTCTATTTTGATTCATCCGAGTAGTCTACAGTACATTTGCCATATTTTAGTCACTAACTAACGGTTGTTTATTTTCATGTAAAAATTTCCATCAAACCCTATCGCGTAAGAAACAAATAATAATATTAATCAAGCAGCTTAAACTTTCCTTCTCCGAGCTGTGTAACCATGGGCACCTTAGGCTGGATGCACTCGATTCAAGAAATTTAATTTGCTACGTTTAAATCGTTCATTAATCGCGAGATTTGTTTATATTTTGTAGAACGATCTACGATAATCGAATAGGTATTATTTGTTTTATGAGCACAAGGAAAAGAAAAATAATCACTGCCTGCTTATCGTAAGTCAACTCAAGTGATCTTTATTTACTTTGCAAAACCCTCTTTCGTGGATGCGCTGGTTGCGCTCGCGCAAAACGGTCGATTCATGATGACGGTTGGCTTGACAGGCCTACTACCTGAACGTCACAGTCGGCCTATTTTCCTGGAAACAACCCCTATGCAACGGTGGAGATGAAGGCCCCGAGCTGAGATGAAAAGAATTTTGTCTTCGATCGCTGTCAAAGACGCTGCTGCTTCATAGGTGCAACAGAGAAAGGAAACGGCATCAGAAAGAGAAGGCACCCATCCCAAAGGGCACAGACGAAACACAAAAGGGCGAGCAAACGCAAGGCAATAGCAGACGGAGTTTGGTGCGTGAGGATCAGTTCGGGATCGTTTTCATCCAAGCCACTTGTAAAGTCGAAATTACAACGAAACAAAATCTCACCCCCTTGCACAGTGCATTGGGAAAATTTCAAACAAATTCGATCGTATGTACGCGTCGGGTATGGGTCGTGCTTACGGGTACGCATTGGTGGTGTGTTTGCTAGGGTGTTGCTGGTGGGCTACCGTGGCCTCCGCAGCGACGGCAACGACGCTGTCTGGAATTTACGTCGATAACGGCGTCGGTCAGACGGTGCTGGAGGATGCACTCTCGTTCGAGGAGCAGCAGGAGATCGAGAATGAAATTTTGAACCTGCTCGGACTTCCGGGACCACGGCCGGCCGTCCGTCATCTGCATTCCTCGGTCGGGTAAGCAGTACGGTGCTGGAAAGTGCAACCCAAGCTTTCGGTTTTGTGAGCAATTGCAGTAACACAGATATTTGTCGATATCCATATTTTCGTACACAAATCTAGCAAATCTGCGCCTCAATTTTTGCTCAATGTCTACGATCAACTGCAGCAGGAGGAGAACGATGCCGTCGGTGGTGGAGCTGCACATACACGAAAGGTTCGTAGCACTGACCTGGACATCCTGATTACCGATGCCGACAGGAAAGCTATTGATGAGAGTGATATAATTATGACCTTTTTGAACAAGAGTGAGTTTTTCCCTGCCGTCCGGCCATTGGGCGGACTTTTTGTATACACCTTTTTTTTCTACTGACCTCCACGTACATGGCTAATCCCCGTAACTGCTGGCTAAAGGACGCGGACCCGATCCTAACACGTATGGCTAAGCGTAATACACACTAATTAAACACTAGAAGTTGGTATATGGCGTAGTAAGTTCGCTTGGTAAAGAACGCAACGCTGGGCATGAAACACTCCTATCATTAATGTTTGCTCATCCGTTTGCAAAGAGAATCCGTCATCTTAGCGAAATGGTAAACTATACACATTCCATGCTTGCAGCGTAAGATATGCATTCTCTAGCAAGGGTCAAGAGCTGAACCTGTTCGCATGTATACTGAATTACCGGTATGATGTTGTATAACCTGCGTCTTACGAAAGTATGGTTGTAGTATGGTCTGGTAGTCGGAAAGTAACTAACGTATTCTACTGGTGCATACATGCATTACGGTTTGTAATTGAACGCATCTTATACCTCAGATCATCACGGATCGGAGATGCGTCACGAGAAGGGGCGTCGCCTGTGGTTCGGGATCACCAACATCGAGAACGACGTCAGTATACTGATGGCAGAGTTACGACTATATCGGAAGCTGAACCTAAACAAGTACACCACCTACAACACTTCTCTGACACTGACGGTGTATGCGCTGACCGAGTTAAATGGGTAAGAGATGTTATTGATTGCTGTATATTCTGGATGATGACCATGGCTAATCCGCTTTCAGTGAAAGTGAAATGACAGAAATTTCAAGCATGGAACTGACGGGCGATTATGAGGGCTGGCTGGAAGTTAATGTAACCGGTGCGGTTAACCTTTGGCTTAAGAATAGACAGGCAAATCATGGTCTATACATCGGAGCGTACTTTGGAGATCGCGTCGGTAAGAAGTGGCTATCTTGGTGCTCTGGTCAGATCAGATTGCCTGACTACATTCTTTATTTTTTTAACCACCACAGAACGGGAAGTGAAGCTGGATGATGTTGGGTTTGTTAGCGCACGTGGAAGTGATGAGTATCAGCCATTTTTGGTGGTGTACGCCAATAGCCAACAGGTAGGTGGATACGAGACGGCGCCGACGAGCGCCATCTTGCCGACCAATGCGTTTAATTGTTATTGTCTTGAATTTCGTTGTAAACTCGTTCACGTAGCAGATGATGAAGCCGCTTCTCCAGCGGCATCTAACGCGCAATAAGCGTAGCCAGCCATCGCGCAAGCGCAAAGGTGGTAAAACAGATCACCGGCATCCATTCCAATATCACCAGCCGTACGATCAGCACAAAAGCTGCCGGATTCAGCAGCTGTACGTTAGCTTCAAAGATCTGCAGTGGCATGTACGTATTGAAACGGTAACGTAATGGCACCATTAGCCGTTACTTCGTATTATAATCGTATGACTTATCGTCTGATTACCAATATCTACCCATACAGGAGTGGATTATTGCACCGGAAGGCTATGGAGCGTTCTATTGCAGTGGAGAATGTAACTTCCCGCTCAACGCGCACATGAACGCTACTAACCATGCGATCGTGCAAACGCTGGTACATTTAAATCATCCTACAAAGGTTAGTACAAACTGCAATAGAATGCACAGCAACGAAAGGATTTATTGTGATGCTTTTTTTTGTTCTTCCACCACAACAGGTGCCGAAACCGTGTTGCGCTCCAACCAAACTGGTTCCCATATCTGTGCTGTACCACATCGACGAGGCAAATGTGAATCTTAAAAAATACAAGAATATGGTTGTGAAAAGTTGTGGATGCCATTAGAAAGGATGTACCGTGCCCCTACCCGAGTACCGGTCGTCGGTGTAGTGGATTTTCATTTTCTGTAACAAAACACATTTTTACTAGCAAGGGAATAGAACCATCGTAGAGCTTAAGTGTCCAGTGGTGGCAGTGTAACACAACATAACACGCTCATCAAAATCGATACACACACATAAAAAGTGCCCGTACGTATTTGCCGTCCTCTTTTGGTTCGTTATGGGGATAACTATGCTTGGCTTTGTGCTGTATGCAACAAACCACGAAATGTGTGCGTGCGGTGATACTAAGGTTTTAGGTGTGCTACTTCCGGTGCGCAACGCCATGTTTTCGACCGATCTAACATTGCACTTGCAGCAGCACCGAGGGTGCAGTTTGATAACGTTAAAGGTACCCGCTGATTGATGCGAGTTTTCCTGCTCATATTAACCCATCGATATGAGCTTGAGCAAAACGGTCTCGTACGTAAGGTAGGCCAGAACGCTGGTACACTGCAAATGCGCCACGTAACGTAAAGTATTATATTGGAAAACAATACATCACGAACTAGGCAGAAAGAGAGAAGGGAGGGAGAGAGAGAGAGAGAGAAAGAGAAATAGAAAAACAAAACCAACAAGCAATTGTATATTGAACTTATTTGATAATGTTGATCTACTTGTGTATAATATACTCAAAAAGGAAATAAAACTACTCATGTATTGTCGTAATCTCTCGGTAGCTATTTTATGGTATGTTTGCTGAGTAGTGACATTGCAGAAGTAGGGGTAAGTATTGCGTTTGATGGAGACATATCTTAAAAGGTTCACTATTGTCCGAATTGAAGCGGCTCGGTGGCTGAGGAGATAGCGGCGCCGGTCTTCGGACGGTGACAGGTCCCCGAGGTTCGAATTCCATTCGTACGCAGGATTGTGACTATTCTGTTGCGGGTGTACATTCAAGACACGGAAGCCAGAAATGGTAGACCAAGACCTCTCGAGGTTGTGGAGCCATAGAAGAAAGAAAAGAAAGAATGTCTGAATACTCTTAATAAAGAATTAAAAATGTTTGAAAATATTCGATTATGTCAAGATGTTGATGCAGAGATGATAGAGACAAGTCAATAGTTCCTTCAACACATACCAAACAACTAGAAAGACTGCGATTAAATGGGTATAAAATAAAACTTTATTCTTCTTAAACTTTAGAGAACACAATCATTTCTAGACATTTGCCGTATTTCGATATTAAACAACCTGATTTGTTTTCGCTTTAGCTTTCCTTTTGTTTTGTACGAAGAATGCATTTTATGTACGAGATTTGTTATGTTTTGTGACCTTCAGTTAAGATTGTTTGTATGGTTGCCTGTGCCTCGCAACCCAAAAGAGTGTCGAGACCCTACTGCACTGTGCTGCCTTTCTGTATTGTTTAAAGTACAACGGTAACTACCTACGGGCTCTGCGAGAAACAAAATATTTATTTAGTGCGTAGCATTCAGCTGCATATGCGCACACTGCGTGTTGTGCGTACTAAGGGGGTTTTCGTTTTTGTTTCTTTTGCTTTTCATTTCAGTTGTTGTAAATTATATAAATAAGAGCATGATTGCCTTTTTCAGTTGTTAATGTTTTTGTTTTGTTTTGTTTTTTTTTTTCATTAAAGAACATCAAATATATATAGATGTATATTTGGCTTTGGGGGAGGATACCGTGTTAATTTCGACGCAGCCGGATTTTGTGCGTCCATACGTTTATGTGTTAAAAACTACATTTCATAAGTTTTGTTTATGCATTAATTTTAACGTAAAGGGATAAAAAAGTTTAGTATTATTTCGTATCATTATAAAACAAACAAAAAATATATAAAAGCTTTGTCATGGCCATTGTTATCAGATCTACGTTCTAGGGATTCGTTAAGTAAATAAATGTATATGTATATATATGTAAATCGACATTTACATTCGACCCGTGTGCATCTTTGCTTTAGTGCTTGTAATTATCGTTCCGACGGATTGCGCAGCACAGCAGCAGGGAAAGTATCAGCGTCACCAGCTCAATACCGACGATTGCAGCACCGACGTAGCAGATTAATTTGATGTTGTCCTGTACTGCCTTGACTAACTTTTCCATGCAACCCTGATGGGTGAAAGAAAAATAAGAGACTGTATTACAAATATGCCACACGTGTTTGGGTTTTGGTTGCACAGATCAATAATTGGCGATCCAATTTTGATCGACCAGAATTGTGACGGAATGGTTACGCCGGCAAAAGAAAATCCCACAAAAGGTACTAGTGGAAAGCTATTTATACAATAAGCGGAAACGATGTTTTATGAAGTTAGCATCAGTCAATTTGTTTAAAGACATAAAGAACATTACCCAGCCATGGTTGGGCGTGGCATTGGTAGATTGCTTCATTCAGTAGCGGTGGTACTATTTTTAGCGCTACTACACATTGTTTAGCAGTGTATACGCCTTTCGTGAGCATTAGGGAAGATTGACTTCACACATTAATATCTTCACCGGTTTATGAAGCAAGTACACCTCAGGGCTATATCTTTTACGGTTGGGCAAATTGAATTCACGATAGCAACACAAGTAATATGCCTTTTACGGAATTTTTGAGAAGTAAAAGAAATTGAATTGAAAAAAGCGATACTCACGTCCGCAAATAAATCCGATTTCGTCTTCATCGATGCTAGAAATTCCATGTTCGTAGCTTTCTTGCACTGTTCCGGTGTGATGTTGGCAACGCAGCAGGTTTCTGGGACTTTGTAGCTGGCTGGTTGATTGGAGATTTCCACACTCAGTGGTGGACGTTCCACGTTGTTGAACGCGCTAGATTGCCAGTCGTTGGGTCCTTCAGCACCGCAGCACTTGTACTGCATTGCGGATGGAATGCCGAGGGGAATACGAAGAATTATTACAACATATTATAAATACAAACAGTCGATTCGGTGCTTACATGCTTCTGAATTGCATCCAGCGTCGCCGTACGGGCGGGTATAACACCATACTGTGTCTGCACCGCTTCCTTCACAGCCGAACGTACCACGTTGTCGAGCTTGTTTGAGTTTTGGAATGCCCAAGCGCCAGCTGCAAGCTCCGCGACAAGCACCATCAGCAGACAGCAGAAAAACTGTGAAACAGCAAGAACAGAACGGCATTAAATCAACCTTCCCCGCCCGGTCCAACTTGCACGAAGCACTGCCTATTCCCGTACCGAGGTTAGCATCCACTGTGATTCCTTAAACGCACCGCAGCACCCAAGGAAGGCGACGATCAACATTAGCCCACCAACGGTCAGGAAGATGTACAATCCGATCGTGTAGTTCTTTTCGTTTTGCGTCATCGATATTAGGAATGTCGGATCCGATAGCATCCAGATGGCTAACGAGACGATCAAAAACCCGACGACCTGCGGAGAAGGAAAAGCTTAAGTATAGCTACATCCTGGACCGCCATAATCAGTTCACAGTTCACTTTACCCAAAAAAGAAGATTCACCAGCACCACCAGGTACTTGACCACGGAGCAACACCCTTTGATGGCCATTTCCGTAATTGGGGGAAGAAGATTTCTTGGACTGATTGGTGAGATTCGGTGGGAGAAGCGTTTGTAGCTTTGTGAACAAATATGGCGCACGATTGCACACACGATTTCACTGTTGTTTTAGTTACATATGCTGGACAGATGTTTCACTCACGGCACACCAGCTAATCGTCACCAGAGACACACACAATTTGTTTGCAGATTTTAGTTTTGGAGGGTTTGCTTTCGTTTCTTTTCTTTCTCCTCTTGTTTAGCTTGGCTTGACAGCAAACGAAAAAATGGACTCTCTCCCTGCTGGCAGTTTTGACAGCTTTCTGTCAGTGCGTATGTGGGTGTGTTTGTTGTTTATTTCTTCCTATACAGGCGTTTGGGGTGTTTGATATAGCGGGATGCTTTCTGGTACCAATCATCTCTAAATATGCACCAAAAACCATTCGACGGTTGATTACGATTGGATTCCGTTGGCAAACAAATATGAAATTAGAGAAAAAAAACAAACTAGCAACAATAGAAATGAGTTTAGAAGAGGAACCAACACCGCCCGAACAATAACGTGAGAAAAGAAGATCAGAAGAATTAGAAAACATAAAAGAATTTAAAAATTTAAATAAAGACTTATGAGAAATTAATTTAAATTATCAACAGCTAGGTGAAGAAAGAGCAAAAATGTTAAAAGTAAGGTAAGAACAAAACACAAGTTTTATTCAATTCCAAAACTGGTTTCGTTACGAAATGTGACAAAACATCATAAACCTAAATGTCAGTGCAGCGTTGGTTTGGTCGGGAATGGATTTAATATGCAGCGTAGGCTAGGAGTTGTGGCTGTGGTCAAAAGAAGCAGGAGAAGAAAAACCGGTGCCCCACGAATAGTTTTCACTTTCACGTACAACACTTTCAATGCTCAGGAGTCCGAAAAAAAAAACAAAGCTCGTTCGATCGTAATAGCAAGAACCAATTTCATTTTGTTACAGAGAATAATAAAACGAAAATTGCTTTATTGTCTGAAACTGGAAATTATAAAACAAATGCAGAGCTTGCTTTCATTAGGCTTCTGCTTAAAACTTATCCTTAGCAGATCGTAGCTGTTCCATGATCTTAATGGGATCGTTAGAAGCGTATAACGTTGCAAATAATGGTTCACGAACTCGCATAAATACGTTAATGCGTTTCTCCAACCCAATGGTGGATGGTACGAGAGCACGACGGCCCTCTAGATCAGCGGCCTGGGCCCGTTCCAGCATTACCCGTATGTCCTCGTTGTCGGGTTCGATCGTGTTTCCAAAGCGTAGATTCTGCAGCGCATACTCATGTCCACAGTACACTTGCGTATCGTCCGGCAGTGAGGACAACTTACCGATCAATGCATCGTACATTTGATCGGGTGTTCCCTCAAAGAAACGACCACAGCCTGCGAGAAACAGTGTGTCACCGGTGAACACGGCCCGCTCTTGGTCACTCTCAACGTAATAGCAAATGTGGGATTTGGTATGGCATGGAGTTGAAAAGCATCGTACCCGTAGATTTCCAATCTCAAAGGTATCGTCTTGTTTGACCGGGTTTGTCAACCGTGTGATCCTATCATCGTCTCCACCATACACAAGGAGCTCTCCCCATTCCGGGTTCTGACGGAAGCGTTGGTATAGAGCGTCGTTACCACCGGCATGGTCCCAGTGGTGATGTGTTGTAAGCAGCTTGTTTAGCTTACAGCTTTGCTCCTGCACGACCTCCAGCACACGGTCCGGCTCGACTGGATCCACCACAGCTGCCTGCCGTGTCTCGTTACACATTACCAGGTACATGAAGTTATCCTTCAAGGCTGGAATCTTTGTCACCGTCATGGTTGCCATCGCGTTCGTTTGTGTAGACCGTGGTCGACGCTGCAGGCTCAAGCTGGACACTGAAAGAAGACCATGGTTTAATCGGGAGGCGGTAGAAGCTGCCTTCGATCGGCTGAAACTTACCGGTAAAATAGAGTGCAGTCAGTCGCTGAGAAATACGATGTGGTAGCAAATTGAGCAGCGACATACAGATGCGTAACACAGAGCACAGAGTTGAGAAAACAGAGCACAGATAATATTGACTACAACAGCAGTAGCAATCAGGTGGTGGCGGCAAATAAAACAAAAGCGTTTGGGTTTGTAACGTCACCTGTTGGGTAGCAACTTACAGAGCCGTTTAGTCGTGATGGGTTGTTGATAAGAAAAAAATATAATTTTGCTTGATAAGGCGGCCGGTTACGTTGTCCTTTTGTCCCCGGTTGTGGTACAAGAATGTTTTCGAAGATTAACAGCCAAATTCTGATTTGTACTGTTTTATGTTCTGTGACATTGGTTAAGTAAAGAGTTGAAGCAATTAAATGTTTTAACTAACACTTTATTACAAGCTAAAATCAATGAATATCGTCTTATCGCCGCGGTAGCTGATGCAGAAACAAAAACAAAAACACGACGATTGTACTCACAATGACAGGAACGAGTAATGACGTCTAATTGTCAATAGTTTCAAAAATAGGCCTACGAAAAACACAAGCTAAACGAGATTATTAGTGAAATATTTCAGCAAATTGAATATTTTGTAGAATTTTTGTTCAAATGTTCATCAAAATGTTGAAATTATCCCAAGATTTTGCCGTAAAACCAATAGCTTTCATTGCGCGCATAATTTAATAGAATATCAGGAACCATTCGTGTTGTCTAGGAGAAGCAGACGGCTCATGTAATGTAACGTTACATAAGTAACGCATACACGTCGTTGCTAGGCAACCTACGTTCTAGTTCTAGTGCCACGAGGTTTTACAATCTACTAAAATAAATCAAATCATAAGCTTTTCTGCAGCTTCTATTCAAATGGATTAAATTTTACAGTTTGTAGTTTAACTAGATCTAGAGAGTCATTGCCAGGTGACAAACCCTTACCATGTTCCTGAATGGATTCGAATCTACATACATTCACATCCTGTAATACATTAGCGAAACACTGTAGCTAAGTCAATCAACTATTGAGATATCGCACAGTAAAGAAAGAATTTCCGCTACCCTCGACATCAGACGAAAGATAAAATTTTTTATTAAGTGCAAAGTGTGATACGGCTTTTATTTATATAGTAACGGACATCGGGAAACTTTAGCCACAACATTGTTGTATACGATATACAAATTCTGTAATAAGAATTTCAAAAATGGATGAATAAACACGTAACGCGTCAGTGGTGGAAACACATATTAACAGCTGGGTTAGAAAGGATCCTATGAGAAGCAGATGATGTAGGAGTCACTCCTGATATTTGGGGAGTTTGACCGATTGGGTTTAATGGTAAACAATAGGTACATGAACAAAACTGTAGTAAACCACACTAATATATACACGGTCGAAACATGGATATTGGTTTGCTTAAACAAATCGCTTATATATTGACTAGTAAACGTTGTAACAAGTTATAGGAAAGAAATAGTTTCATAGTTTACCGTTCTTAACTTGGATGCTCAACCGGTTGACTAAAATAAGAACATTTTGCGTACGTTCCTTCATTTTGTGTTATCCCGTACAATAATTGCATTTGTTGTTTGCAGAATTGCGCAAGGTACCCTCCGCCAGCATCTTCCATGTTAAAGTTTCTCTCTAATAGTACCTTAGAAATAGCACCAAACTCTCTTAGCTTTAGTAGTTGCACTGTTTCGCTCGCTGGTGTTTTGATCCCTGGAAAGAGTACATCAAAGGTAAGTGTAAGAGCTGCTTGGTAGTGTCAGTCACATGGTTCGTCAACGCCCTACCCCTGGAATGCCATCAGTTCCGATTTGCGTCTGATCATCACCCCCAAAGTTAAACACAGTCTTTTGCGAACGTGGCCAAAATGTAGGCGGCGGGGATCGTATCATGTGCTCGTGCACCTGTGGCAACGCTAGTGGATCGGTTTCCGTCTCGCCATTAAACTCCTGCTCAGTAAAGAAGAAATATGGAAATAAAAGTTGGTATCTTACTAGACTGTATCGGGAAGACCGAGGAAGGTAGAAGGTGCTGGTTGATACATACATCGGACATTAATATCAGAATAGCGTCATCGGACTCCGTATCATCGATAACGTCTGTCACATTGTCCCGACTTGCTAGAACCTTCTGTACGAACGGGTTATCGTTACGCGATAACCGAAGGCGCGTTACCTCCAGCTCATCCGATTTTTGGAACTTCCCCGGCGACAGGCTCAGCATAGAGAAAGAGGGTGATGACTTTCGCTGGCAACCCTTGGTGGTGCAGTTGTAGGTGGAGACTAGCATAGGATCGTAGGTAAATAATTAGGATTACATCTTAAAAATCTAGTGCATTCAACGACAGCCTTCTTTCACAACACGTTTCGTGTACTAATGATAATGATGATGACATGTATGAAACACACACACACCCACACATACATAGACAGAAACACACCTGATGGTTCCGATCTAGCGCGACAGTTCATCTCGCGATGGAACATAATATCCTCAAACTTGATGATTTTCTTCATCTTCCACATGTTGGATATGAAGTGGAAAGGTTTCTTGCGGGTACTGCTGCGGCTGATGCGGAGCGTTTGCTGCTGCTGCCCATTGCTGTTGGCGTACTGTTGATTGTTGGCGTTGCTGCTGAGAATACTATTGTTGAAGGTGTGATGGTTACCGATGTTGCTGGTGGAATGGTTTTTGCTACCTCCGCCACTGCTGTTGACGTTCATAGCGGAACAAGGTTCTTGATTGTTGGCGGGACTTTCAACCACAGTCCCGTTTGAATGGCACTGTTAACAGATGGTGTGTGGAGGTCTGCTCCCGTTCCTGATTTCGGTTCGATTTTGGCAAACTAACCGTCCTGGGCACGGTATGTAAACATAATTTTCACGCACTGGCGTTGCTTGTACTTGGCATAAAAGGCGATTGTTGCCAGTGTGCTGCTGACAGGGCCTTCCTTTTGCGAGAGGTCAGACCTGCGCAATAGAATGCATATTGCGTGTCCACCACAGCCAGTAGCACACCTTTGCTGCGCCCAGAATTGTGTCGTTCTGCATGTGAGTGTTTCCCCCTGTCGCTGTATGTCTGTGCGTCGCCTGCCGGGGACACCACCACTATAAGCATTATTGGATTTGGTCAGGATGTACAGAGGATGAAGAAACGCATGGTTCATTATTTAAGTAAAAATTTCGTTTTATTCAACAATGTCATGTTGGAGCACACAATTTAATATTATTGCTCCGTTCAGGAAGATGCTTCCTACGCATCGTAGTACGTAATGATACGCGCATACCCATTTGGCTCCACTGATGCACATTTACGGTACAGAACCATTATCTGTTTTCCGCTGCCTACGCGTAATGGTCCCCGTGTAAATCGGATCCATTTGGTAAGAAGGTAACTACAGCATTACAGGCTAGAGCGTTTTTGGAAGCGAAAACTGAAGAGAGTTTAATTGGAGATTCCAGCGAAAAGCTGGAACTGCACCTGAACGGAAGCGTGGGTGAGACATTATTCTACATGGAATTCTTCTAGTGCGTTGTATCTAGCAGCGTGTGCTTTAGTTGTCTTCATGATGAAATGTGACTATGAGGATGATAATGATGAGCCTAATGGTAATGTGAAGGACGACGAGTGGGAGCACATGATGACATGATGCAATGTTTGTTTTGCTCCACCTTGATGAGAATGCAGGTAATGGAGCACAATATGAAAAAAAACATACATTTGGAACGCTGGCTAAGAAAAAAAAAGAATGAAATTACTAATGAACAAGGCTAATGCAGGTCCGTAAATGACGGTACACATTACCATGAGGCAGACAACTACACCTACGGTAGGACTCCAATACATTGAATGATGCTGATAGACCGACTGAATTAATCAAGTCTGCAAGAACTGTCCTTTTTAGCTGGAAGCTACCATGTAATCTTCCCCCTCCGATTGCTCCCCGGTACTCTTTGTGC
The DNA here is from genome assembly GCA_000473375.1 of Anopheles culicifacies. NCBI lineage: Eukaryota > Metazoa > Arthropoda > Insecta > Diptera > Culicidae > Anopheles > Anopheles culicifacies. Next base: position 86,199 of record KI422510.1, read on the forward strand.
TTTTCGTGGCCTTTGGTCGCTTTTTTCGCTCGAAAAGCGTTTCCTTTTTCACCTTACCGTGGAGCCGTGGTCGGCCTTTGCCATCGGGCTTTGGCGACTCGTCTAACGAGCGCAGCTCGTCCAGTATGTTGTCCGGTTCGCGTTTCACTGCGCCGGCTGTGCTGGTTTCAGGTACGGTGGCTGATGCCAGGGACGAGATTGAAGGTGATGGCATAGCGGGCAGTGGTTTCCCACCACCGTCCATACCCATGTACAGTGGGGCATGATGAGAGTATGCCGGATCGTTGGAGATGTTGATGTCCGCAAAGTCACGGAAATTGGAGAACTGTTCCTCCTTCTGTGGTTTCTGCACCAGGTACGCTAGCTGTGGCCGACCGTGCCCATTATTACCGTTATAGCCAAGGCCGTAGAAATCGTCCACAAAACCCTTGCTCGGGACGTCCGTGTCGTAGTAGAATGTGCCACCTGTAAAATGGTAGGGCATTAGCGTATCCGTTCACGTAGGATGTAGACGACTCAACACGGCCACGGTGTGAATTTGCCTACCCTTGATAACGCCAAAGTCACCCGATCCGAGCAGAGGTGAGGCGATTTCCGGTGCCGCCGGTACGCCAGTACGAAGCTTGTTAAATCGCTGCTCGATGGCTGCCTCGGTTGACTGGTAGTAGGGCCGTGAGTGACCCAACGGTGGGATATTTCGGAAAAAGGTGGGATAGATTTTTTGGGCCGCCGGATGATGTTCTACATCCGACTGGACCTGAGATCTCGAACTGCCGCCATTGCGGCTACTCACGGAAGTTGCCTCGATGTCCGCGCGCAAGTTGCCTAACTCTAAAACTTGTTTTTCCGGTACAGGTAGCGTTGGGGCGAAAACCTGCTCGTCGGTGGGAACGTCCACAGGAAACAGACTGCCACCATACAGCGACAGTGGGGTGAATGACTCTGGAAAGGTAATTAGTATAAGCGGTGGTTACTAAGTTTGAAAAGTTTTTTTTTGTGATATAATGAACAATACATTTGGATGCGATGAATGAAATGGTATTAGTGTAACAAAGTTGTTGTGGTTGCTTCTGAGTTAATTATGATCCAATTCTTCCTGACATCTTATGATCGGATTAATAAAATAATTTAAGGAACATTTTCATAACCCTAGCTCTAAGGATTTACAAAGCTCTAGAAGTACCCATGTTAATCGAAAGACAACTTAAAAAAATGTGTTTTATCGCACGGATTATAGCGATAATGAGTAGGTGTTGATTGCTTTTTTCTTTCTCAATAGAACATAAGACTTTTTGCAATGACTGGAGGCAAATTCAAAAGTTAATGTAACACAGCCTCCAATAACTTATCGTTTCTTTGAACGCCACAGTGGAGTGTGTTGCCAAGCGAATGGCAAAGACCTTGATAGTTTGACTAATAGCTTAAAATTATAGAATGGTGTCCCACGTGGTGCCCGGTGTTAGAGTCGTACGACCCTTTCGATCCCGATAATATCCACCTGACGACAGTTCAATCATATTTCCTACAGTGAATGTTGTAAAAAAATGGCTGCCTCAAGGAGGTATTACCAGCGGACAGAGTGAAACATGGAGCTTTATATTAATGATTTTGTATTAATTACTGCTGCTCACTGATCCGTTCATATGACACAATAAGATGGATTAGAAGAGTGAAAGGGAAAGAAAGAGGGGGCAAAAAAAAAAAACGATACGCCACCGCTTCGCTTACTCGGGACGGCACACCTTTAACGAATTAGTGTGGCATGCGTTAAGTAATTCAAATTCACTCGCTCAGGTGTCTAATGGAGCACACCCAATCGGTGGGCAAAAAGGAAGTTTGACAGAACGGTCCCGTCCAATTACTGCTAGAAGGAATTTCTCAAAACCCTTGCTACGGTTCGGTGCGGATCGTTAATCAAGCGAATAACATCAAGCTTCGTAATATTCGTTCGGCCTCAGCAACGGCCAACGCTGTTACCGTTGTTTTCCGTAGTTATTACGGATTTGCTAGACGGCCCGAAACGCCATCCACACCGTCGAGAATTGTGCAACGAACATCGGCGAAAGGCATCGAACGGGGTGCGATTGGTTTGAGTTCGGTTTGCGCAATTCTTTTCGCTAGAACCGAATCGCAATGGTAATCGAAACAAAATAGTACGAAAGAAACGAACCGAACCAAAACGTAACCGCACGCGTTTACAAATTGCAAACAAACACGGCCCTCGGATAAGCTCGATGCTATACGGGCACGAAATCACGAACGTGCTCGAAATAAAAGTAAAAAAAAATCTCGCCTAGGTAACCCAGTAAAACACGGATGCGGAAAAGAGTTGGCTCAGACATGGCTGACGTAATAAAGAATTAGTGGTTTTATTGGAAAACATTGTTCTAGGTATGGTATGCAAATAGAGACATACTAGGTATAGACATATATGTTTGAGATCGTTTCTTTATAATTGGAAATATATCAGTATTTTTTTGGCGGCGCTATAAAACGAAAACCAATCCTCCAAGACTGCTGGAGTAGACTCAGGGACTTGCCCAACCTTGCCCCGAGACGTCGGGCAAAGAGACTCTTGACCTCTTGCATTCTACACCGATACATTGGCATTGCTAAAACATTAGCCAAGCACCCATGATAGCAATCAAAATTTAACCAGAGTTGAATTAAAGTTCGTAAGCCTTAGGCACTAAAAGTATCGAGTAGCGGCTCTTTTTTGGGGATGGTGAGCTTTACGCGATCTGTAATGCTCAACGTTTCAGCGTCGCTCAAGGTTAAAGCTCACACAGCAGTTAGTTGACGTTGAACTCCAGCCCGGGCTGACTTCCGTCATACGCACCCGGCTATTATGGTGCCTCGTTAGGGCTTAGACATAGCTTATTCATTATCTGTATGCTTTAAGATCAAAATTGTGTGTATGTGTGCATTTTTTTGCCTCTTTTTATATACCCTGTACCCTTGTACCCCCTTCTAAGAGAAAAGAGTCAAAGAGAGAGCGAGAGGGTGAGTGAGAGACGGAGAACAAAGGTAAAAAAGGTGTTGCAGGCGAAAAGCGAAAGTGAACCGGGTGGCAGTTAAGTTCTCGCGGATCGCATTGAATTTAGAACAACCGATTGAGCCTAGCGTTCGTGCGAATCTTGGAGGGCTTGGAAACCTGTTTTATGTTCGGTTGGCACTATCCGACCAGGCCCCGTACCGTTGGTGGTTTGCGTAGACGTTGTGTACTACATTCACCGTTTCCGGCAAATATCATTCCATTCCAAGTGTACATACAGTGATGGTCAGCAAAATAAGCTTTACTCAAAAAAAAACGAACATTATAAAATCTTTTTTAAGATCAATAAGTAAAACTAGATGTACTAAACAACATAATTGAAAAACACATTGAAAAAGATAATTAAATACATAATAAAATAAGAAATAGCCTTATAAGCAAGCCATTCTTAGCTAAAACCATAAAAGAGTTGCTAAAAATATTAAACATAATTATTTATTTTTCAACACAGTTACTCAAAATTCCTTCGATGTAATCAAAAGAGTCTTTTTTAGTTTTTTGGTACTAAAACACAAGGACGACAGGAAAACGAGTAAAAAATTCCAGGAGCTTAGCAGTGAACAGTTTTAATTCTTCAAATATAGTCTATTTTAAGGTTAGGCTTACTTAAATTACCTCCACTGTATATACTATGGTACATTTTTTTCCGCAGGTCATTTCCAATTGAGCGTAAAGTAAAGAACCTTCTTGGAGACAATATAAGCTGAAAAACTTACGTTAAATCTGCTCACAGAACAGTATGAGTCTTTGCTGAGTAAATATCTCCAGTCACACTTCTAGTAGGGCGTAAGAAAGTGGCAGTAAGAGGTGCCATAAAGGATGTGCCTATTAAAAGCCTCATAGTACACACTGTTCTCAAACGTATGTCTTGATGATGTACGGTGATCGGAAATGAGTGATCACTTACTTCCCTTCCGACGCGGGTAGTCAATAGACCATACCACGGACATGATGCGTACCACATCAGCAGTAGCCCCTTCGGGCCAAGGGTAAATGGTACAAATATTAACCACCATAATTGTAGAGGCTCATTTGCAGCGCTCACAAAGGCGCCATGTTTTCCTCGTTTACGTGAATGCACACAGCAAATGCAACCCAATTTGGCATTATGCAGCAGTGGCAGTACAATTGAATCCAGCGGGCAGCATATGACGACGGTAGAAGACATACACATCGCTAGCTGGAGTAAGGTTGAGAAAATTGGTCCCCCTCAGAAACTGTGTGACAGATGACGGGAGGGTGGGGAAGGGGGATGCTGAGAGGGTAGAGCCGAACAGTGGCTGCGACTCGGTGTCTATTGGGTTGGAGTGGGTATGAGAGACGGTTGGGTATTTGCTGTATACATAGGTAGACATGCAGGAGAAGGAGGCTTTGTAATGTACCGTGGGTGAGAATAGCAACCACATACAGCTCTGATGTTGCCGGTGTGTTTGTAAAATAGGAGCAATATGAGAACCGAACCTACAACAAAGCAGAACATATGAAGGTCCATCGGTGGCTTACAGTTTTACTATTGGGAGGCTTTTTTTTGGTGTGCGTTGTTACTTTGGTCGCAAAGGCAGCGTACTTCAAAGTTGGCAACATAGGGAAGTGTACTTCATTTGCTCAGCATCTCCATTCTACCATCTTTCGCAGATAGTTGTCTTTCGAGATGCTAATGACGTTCATTATACAGCAAATAGCTCAACTGCATGTTTGAGTACTGAGATGGGGGGACACTTGAGCGGTGCATTTACTGCTGTGCATTTGAAGCGAACCATCTGCCATTTACCATAAATAGCAGATGAAGCTACTGGTGTTGAATAAGCGATGGGACTATCATTTCTTCTGCAGCGGACCGATTTTAAGGTTTTCCCTTTTCGGCTTGTCTTTGCGGAAAAGGTCCGGTGCGGCAGCTCCGAAGTGATGCGCATCATGAGTCAGTTGACATCGCCAAAGCCGTTGTGGACACAAATGGACAGGTCCGTGTACAGCACGCACTTCCAAACGTATCGATCGCGTCATAGCAAAAGGTAATGCTGAATGATTTACACGCCACGTTTAACGTAACATCATAGTTTATCGCCACCCGCTATAGCTCCAGCGTACGAGAAAATGCGCAAACGTGCTCGCACTGGCAGAGTCGTGCACGCAACATCTCTACGGGCTATTACGGCAAGTGTTTGGAGTGTGCGTTTTCCCAAAATCGCACGCCTTCTGGTGCACGGGTGCCGAAGATGGTTACGATACCGCGAGACAGACTCGGACAGATGACGGACGGTTGATGGGCAGGTGAAAGAAAGACAAAAAAGAGGAAAAGAAAACGAGCGTACGAAATAGAAATGGCCATTGCTTTGCGATAGTTCCCCAATGAGAAGAGATGGATACGCAATGGTGCAAAAGGAAGAGAGAAAGGAGGCCATCGGCAAGGTAGGAGCGCTCCGGTGGGTGTAGAGGAAGGTAACAAAACATAAAAAAAACATGCCTATTATGAAACAGTAATCCACTACTTCCCTACCTAGGCTGTTTGTACTGGCGCAGCTTTCCCTCCACTCCGGAGGTTGAAGTTCCGCGTCGGAAGTTTGGTTTCGGCACATTAGCCCGCGCGTAAGTGTTCGCACCAGCAAGCCCAAAAATAGCTGCTCGGGTGCGCCTACCATGCCACTGTGTTGTTGGTGAACATGGAGCATCGCTACACCTACCACCGAGGAAGTTCCTCAAGAGGAGATATTTCCTAAGATAAGTGTTTAACTGGAGGAGCCTGTTCAACATCATCGATGCTCAGGTTTTGAAGTTGAGTACTTTAGCTTATAATTGCATATGATTTCAAATACAAGTTTGCAGTGCATCGCAGCATCTGAAAGTGATACGGTAACCATGGGACGCATCTCATAACGCGTGTACTTTGCGATTTGCGACCTGAAGCGAACGGCACACCAAGCGATGTAAGAGTGCGGAGAAAGTGGCTTATAGGAAACCAGTAAATCTGGATCGGCTTTTGATAGGATTGGATTGGCCGGGGCCCCTTGTCCCCGGGACTTACCATCGCTAGACGCTGATTGATGGTGGCTGATTGTGGATTTGGACGACCTGCTGTCACCGTCCGCACGGGAAGCAATGACGACCAGCAGGACACAGGTGAACCGGTAGTAGCACATCGCTCACACACGTTGAAATCGCTCTCTTTATTAAGCCGGTTGCATAACCTTCTCTTGCTGCCCGATGCCCGTTACCCAAACGGTTCGCTGGTACTTCTTGCAGCAGCACCGTAGCTTGACACTGGCACAATTTCGTTCCGCTGACAATTTCAACACTGCACTATAGATGTGTCAGATATAGGATCTTCCTGTGCACTGGAATACACCACTGAAGGAGAGGGCCTGGACTTTGGCTATCCCGGTGGATGATTCGTACGCTGGCGCTCACGCTCATCCGCCGACTCGCCTGCGCCTGTCTGGCGTAGAATTCGGTTCCGCTGTGCCCACTGGCAGGACTTACGCGTCCTCCGGCGGACCAGGATGTAACCGGTAAGGGCCTGCGCACACGGACTCGCTCAACACATCTCTGCCTAACGTTTAAAGTTAAGATCCACGGAAGCTTTTCAATACCGGAAACACTTTAACGGAGCGTTGTGTAACGTTCTGAACGTACGCGAAACTGTTTTGTAAAAGTTGCAGATAAAAATAAAAAATACGATATCACAAACACCAGAACCCTCCGTCACGATGTTACCGTCCCGACGTACTATGCCAATCTGACGTGTTTACTTTTCCTGCCGCACGCTCAATGAATGAGAAAAACCACTTTTCACTTTCTTCAGACGACAGCGTGTTGGTTCGCGGCCAGCGCTCGGGCTCAGCCGCCGTTCGTTGGGGTTGCTGAGTGTGTGTGTGTCTGCTTTTTGTTGTTGATGTTGTTGTTGCGTTGTTGTTTTGTTTAATTTTTTGGGGTGGGAGCGTACACGCTCCGAGCATGAAGTTTCGGCATCGCGTACCATGTCGCTGGGCTGACGCTGTCTCATGCGGTATCGCACTGAAGCTGGGCACTCCGTGGAACACCAGCACGCAGACTTGTGCTGCTGGTGTGCCTGCTGCCGTCCCGTTCAGGCACAGGTGGAATGGGAGCTGTGCGATAGCACTCCCCTTTGAAGGCTTTAACGCTACAGAGGCCGATATATACAGTGGCGCTCCCAGGAACTTGCAAATGATGTCCGGCAGCTCCGCGATGGGAGTGCTTGATGCTTGGAAATATATTACTTACGGGCTAGAATAAGAACAGAATCAGAAGGTTGTGATGTTGATCTTATCCATCATATTTCATTCAAAGTGGATAGCTCAAGTCGCTTTTTTAAGATAAGTTCTTTGTTACTTCATTCGGAGCTTATGTATAAAGCGAGACAATACCAATAACAAATTCTATAAAATTTCCTTTAAGTTTATGTTCTTTCAATAATATTTGTTATAGCATATTTAAGCCCTTAATATAGCATCTTAAAACAAGAAGAAAACTTAAACAAAATAACAAAATTTGAATATCTTCAAAGGAACTTCGTTAACTTTTGAAGGGTACTTTAGATTGAAAACTGGCGAACTTGAAGATAGCGTTCATAATGTCAATGTCCCAAGAGAATTTGGCGCGCAGTTTAGTACACCAAAGCTCGTGTATCTAAATAATCAACAAAAGTGACCCTTTTTGTTTAATTATTCTGCACTCACTTTAAATAAACAATGAGTTTATCATATGCATAAAATATGTTTGCAATATGAATTGTTGAATTTAGTATATAAATTACATTTTTCTAGAATTTTAAGTTTTAAGAGTCATTTTTTGAATCTTAAGTAGCTCATGCATTCTAAGTAACTGAGTACGTATTCCTCCATCTCCACCAGTGGACCCGGCAAATCATGCGAATTGAGTTTTTTTTGTGTGTGTCGTGCTTCAAAGTGAAGGTGTTGAGAGAGCTCTCGTGCCGATCGCTTAACTTTGGTATTGGTTCGCTCAAACGCGTGCGAGCTAAAGTGCATCTCCATTGCCGCACAACACTGCCTGAGAGCGAGCAGCGCGACGTTGGGGCGGTGTAAGCGAGCGGATTACGGAGTTTGGTGCAGTTCTGCACCTTCAACAACAACAGCTACAGACCCGAAAGCACGGTTCGGTTTTTTCGTGGCCATGTGACATAAGAGGCAAACCTCGACGGTATAGTTTTCGAAGCGTTCGTTCCCTCGTCCAGCGCTGCCTGGTTGGGTTTCTTATTTTGGCGGGAGGGTTAGCCGTGCTTAAAGCCACGCTTTCGGTTTCTCTTACCATCGCTGGTGTTTTGAAGCTTCTCTCGATTACATTGCAACCCGCAAACCCGTTCCCGTTCCACCGGCCGCCCGCCGGGACGAATGAAGATGGCATGGTTTGGAAGCGCCACACCGAAGATACGGTTACGTCTTCGTTGATTGTTTGTGTTGGGGTGTTGGGAAGCCGGGGCCGATAGAGCACATGGCGCCAAATGGTACAAGTTGCGCGGCGCTGGTTTCTTTCTTTCGCGCATTTCTGTGTCTGGAGGCGGGGAGGGACGTGTGGTACGGGGAGGAGAGGGGTCGGTGCGCTGTTGCTGCGCTTGCCATTTAGTCATTGAGCGGTCGCAAGCGAATGGAAAACGTTCAGAGCTAAACAAAAAAAAGGCACAAAAATCGAACGAAAGTAACACAAGGAAATAGAGCACAGGGTGGGGAATGGTGTGAGTGGGTGCAAAAAACCAAAAAAAAAGCACACACACTAGTAAATTTTTGAAGTTTATCACGAAACCAGAACAGCGAACAGGGTGAAGCGAAAACTAGGGGGAACAAAAATTGGTAATACAGCAAAACCAATAGGCCAGAATGGTTATGGCTTAATTTATGAGCATGTTGCATGTTGCTCGATCGGAAATTATGCCAATGATTTGGTGACTCAACCAAGCGGGCATGGTTTTGAGAAAGCTATAGCCTTTAAGCATATTGACTTATTCTATCGCAATCAGTTTTTTTATGCAAAAATTCGTCTAGCTATCGGTTGTTGGTGTTGAAAAGGAAATTTACTAAAGCTTCGGAATGGTTGATTTTATTTTATTTCAGTGGTTATCGATTTAAAAAAAATTCATTTATTTTATTTATTGGTTTATTTTCATATTAACATGATTGATTTATGAATATTATTATCGTATTATTTTGACCCACTTTGAAACCAAAAGGAAAAGCTTGGCAACAACATTAAAATTCCACCCTTAATTGAAAGCTTTAAGGAAAGTGCATCTAAGGGTGAAGCTGCATCGTGCAACGTTTCATGAAATGTTTCATGAAATTTTCACAGTTTGTTGCACAGCAAAGCTTTTAACCCTTGCTATTGGAAAAGCAGAAAAAGTTGTCATATTTAAATAAATCATTCTAAAAATATATGAATTCGTATGCAGAAAACCAGATAATATTAAAACAATACCTTACGAAATTGTGTTAATTTGAACATAAAAAAAATCACGATGGAAAATACAATTTAACCCTTGTGACATCAAATGATGTGTTGCATCGCATGGTTTATAAACGTAATTTAACACATTTTCGACAGATTTTATTTAAAACTAGAAATATTTTAAACATTCGGTCAAGATTATTCGAAGATTATTATCGAACAATACTTATCAAACAATGAGATGATATTTATTCATTTTTTTCTCTCTATAATTATTTCTTTTCAGTGAGTAGAATCTTCTAAGTTGAGCTTCTACTTACTCTCTCTGCAACGACTAAAGACTCACTTTTTTATCAATCAAATCACTGAATAAAGTCTCAAAATAGTGAGCTGATTCAATACATTCACTTGCAGGATGCAATTCGGTCACGCTTAATCAGTGTTTACATAATTTCTTAAAACTGGTAATATTGATACTTAAGAATGTTTTAATAATTATTCAAAAATAAACAAAATAGAGTTAGTATTTGCTGACAGACAGCTGGGAGTGCCTGAGATGAAATAAATTATTTCTAAACTACATTCCTAAAACCATAGTTCAAGGTGAATGGAGATTAAAGTGTTACTGGACGTATTTTATTTGGATTGCTGTTTCGGGAAACGAAAATTCTACGTTTTATACGCTTGCCGCGCAGTGGTGCGTATTTGGACAACCAGTACATAATTTAAACCTCCATACGAACGCCTGCTTTGGCCGTAACCCCCATCAAAACGTACGTTTTCCATTATGAAGACGTGACACAACTTTTTGAAAGCATTTTTGCTAATCCCGCACCGGGTTTTGGGTTCACCCTCACACACCATTGCAATGCGTTACGATCTTTGCGATGCTGACTGAGAAATGTGATACCTTGCCGAGCTGCCGTGCAGCGCTGGTGGAGGTGTCGGGTTCACCGGCAACAGACAAGTCGGTGTCAACGGGAAGGATGATTTTGATTCAATGCTCACACGCTACACTATATCCGGTGCATTGGCGATAACAACAAAAAAAAAACTCTCTAGAATACATTGTTGGGTTGGGTTTTGTTTCCATACTGATTCTGTTCGTTGCAACAATAACCCACGCGAAGGAATAGAGCAAAACGAACCAGATCGGTTGGTTTGATCGTGTTGCTTCGGGTGGGTCCCCCATCATCACCTTTCAGCATTTAGGTTCCGAGCAAATCTTTCCATCTTCGACATTAATATGCCACCGTAAATGAAGTTTGTTGGAATGGCACTGTTGCTGTTCCAGGACAAGTTCCAAATGTTTCCATGAGAAAATAGATAAGCAATCAGAATGTGTATTTGTCCAAAATATTAAAAAAAAGAATGAATAAATCGATGGTGAGATAGGGTCGTTGTAATAGAACCCAAATTATAAGCATGGAGAGTGTTTTAGATTTTTTTATATTACATCTCTATCTACTGGCGTATTTAATATACAGTGCAGGATTTGTTTTTTATATTCATTCCCATCCACATAGCATCCTTTCATGGGCGCAAGGATATCTCTTTTCCCATGCGGGATCATCGACGAATCACGTCACAGCTCCGTAGACAATAGGTTGATGTGTTCTGCATCAGAACACCCACCATGCCGCGGAGGCGGTCGATCAACATCACAACATGGCTTAAGGACAACCCGCAGCGCAATCTGGTAGAGATTTGGTTGAGCCTGAGGGCGGATGCACACCGAAAACAATCCTCTGGAGCTACACCAACACAATAGCTTAAAGACTTGGCAATGGGGCCAAACGGGGAATCTTCAGAACGACTAGCTTTACTTAAATTCACACTACCGCTCGGGTGGTCGACGGTTGAGAAGCGACACATAAGGGTATGACTAAAACGATACGCCACGAAAATGTTGGAAACATTCGAGAAGCGGGAGACGGGAAGATACGTGTACAATTGCTTAGTAAAGAGGGTAAGGACATTCCACCGGGCAGAACAGTTGCTTGCGGTCACCCTTAAATGATCGTCTTGTCGGCGGAAAAAAAACCTCCTTGACAACACTTTCAAGTCATCGACGCTAAACGCTGCCTGTACGGAGTGGGATTTGCGAACTCCCGCTGTTTAGGGCATGTTTTTATGGTTTTATTCTTAGGGTCGCCGTCTTACCTAAACACAGCTCGAAAGTACCTTTCGAATGTCCTGAGTGGCTTGAACTTCGGACCCTGCGTGCTTCTTCGCCAATCGATGGGATAAGGTCTCTCACGCTTCGATTCTTTCCTGTCACCAGGTTGGAAAAAGGTTCCGCGAATAGTTAAGAATCGTGCGAATGTCATAGTGTCGAGTTTGATAAGCATTTCAAGGGCTCTTGTATTGCATGGCGTCCGCGACCTTTAAGAACAACCAGAACGGTATGTCCTATCCTTGATCAATTAATTCTTAGTCATTCTAGACTAGACATTCAGTACTCAGTCATTCCTATCCAAATAGTGAATAAATAGATTTGGTAAAACTATTAAGCCAAGTTATAGATCATTTACAGCTAAAGCAAACAAACATTTGCGAAAAACGCAATACCAATGAACAAGACAATTTGATTAAAATTACAATTCTCAAAATTAAATTTCCTCGTTTAAAAAACGAATTGTCTTTTCTATTTTATTTCAAACAAGAACACACTTACTGGAACTCAACCGCAACAGAGTTGCTTAACAGAAGAGGTGCAATTAATCGGTTCAAGAACGTTTCGCAAACCCACTCGTACGGTCGGGATCCTTCCCGCTGGCAGCTTAAAGCAAACAGATGAATCGTTACCGAGTTACGCAGAAACCGTACCGTTCGGATCATTTTCCGCATCACTAAGCACAGTGCATCACCGTAAGGCATCAGCATCGATCATCCCCGGTGCTGAGCGGGTGCGCATTCTTTCATTTCCTCATTACACGCATTGAGCTTGGTCAAAGAAAGCACGAAAAAGAACCTGAGTGCCACTGAGCCCAGCTTAGCCCCCGGGGGCTGCCTTACAGGCCGGCCTAATGAGAGCGAAAATTGCCTTTAAGACTTTAAGCAACCGTGGCTGCCATTTCGCATGGGCTCCGGGACTTGGGTTCTGTGAAAGACTCACTATGAAAAGGAGCGCTAATTGGCCGTAGGCTTTACTAATTGCTACGCACTGCATTACGTTGCATCGGTACGGATAAACTTTCCGTGTGCCATCCCTTATCGGCCAACTGCAAAATTAGCTTATTTGGCTATGAGGTACATCAACATGGGAAATGGACTTTCCGAATTGATGGGACAGAGAATATTTGTAGAATTCATACAAAAAAAAAACAGATCCTAATGTTGAGCTGATTCAACGGTGTTTTCCGGTTCGAGTTCGAATTTTCCCTCTTTTTCCACGATATCCAAGCGTAGGTCACCTGCTGTTCAACGCAGCCACTAGTAAGCTACCAACTGGCGTTATCTTTCGTGTTTTCCCACACTACATCAGTTCGCCATACTGGCGATGCTTGTTCGTGAGCATCAACCTCCCCTATAGAAGCGTACCGCATCTATCGAGGGGATGAACCATCGGCGTACAGATCATGCACTCAAATTGATATATTTAATTGACCTATCTCACCATACCGTTGCTCGCTGATGGTGTCTGCTTTTAAAGACCCTGGAATTATTTCAGAAATACCAAGTTGAGCGATTGTCACAATTTGATATATGCAGGAAAGATGAATTTATCGCCCAATCTTTACCTTTACAATATACCTCTGGAGTATTGATGGAATGGTCGCACACATCCACATCCGTCAGCTGTGAGGCTGAAAACCAAACTTCCAAGTCACCAGTCATTTGCTGTCAGCTTGGAAGGTGCAATATGGCACGGTGAACCTGTTAGGGCACCTAACGAGGGTGGAAGATGTTACCGACCGGCCCGGCGATAATGTAGCATCATTCGGTGTTTGCTTCCGGTGGGAAAATAGGGGAACACGTTGTGTCCAGTACGCTCCCTATCGGCATATCGATGGTGCCGCATACACGAAACGTCGAACCGTATGGGAATGAACGATAGTCATGCACGTTACATTTGATTGCAGTTATGCTGATTGATTCACACGGTCCAACTAGGAATGTGTGTTGCTATTAGGGTTTTTATTATGCACGGTATGTCACAAGCCGGTTTGTTACATTAGTCCAGTTTTAATATTGGGAGTGAAAGCAGAAGGAGAAGAAGAAAAAATGCAATCCGCAGCACTTTGAAAACGTATCGAACCGACTCACTGATGTGATCGATTGATTCGGTAACGAATTGATTATCGAGACGGAAAAGAAGCGAGCAGCAAAAACTGAACTAAACGCTACACACCGTAGCAGAGAAGTTATTTCGCTATTATGATTGCGTTATACAGTTGCCGACGTCTAATTTGGAACACTTTGAAATTTGGACGA
>KI422511.1:0-23446 GCA_000473375.1 Anopheles culicifacies
CAGTGTTGTTCTAGAGATTTGCTAATGGCTAGGGAAAATACACGTTCCGGGATCACTGTGAAGGGTGCATGGGGACAGCTGATTGAGGAAGAGCAGCACAACTGTTTGAGCGATTAATTTGTGTTGAAACATTTATGCCCAATAAAGGGGGGAATGCGTCCAAGTGTGCTACTATATACAGGAATTTTTATTCTTCTAAAAGTCAGACAAGTTATGTTTCAAATATTCCAATTTCTATGATTGTAATGAAATGGTTTTCTTTTTAAATTTTACTTCGTTTGAAAACTTGAATTTTTAATAATCTTGATTTGGACGTACAAACTCCAACGCATAGGACAATTCGACTGCAGGAGGTAAGGAGTTGCGGTGTCGGATTTTGCGATTAGAAACATCTTCTATGTTATTGCTTGGAGTACAAGGATGTCACACCGTGCGAGGGTGTACACAGTTCAAAATACTGATAAATTCCCTAATAACCTGATACGTTAATCGTTTGAGGCTACAAATACTATTTTCTATTTTATTTTTTATTTTATTTGGCGAAAGATTGGTTTGTGAGACCTTTTCTTCCTTGCACTCCCAACGTTTGGTTCTGATGTGTTACTTTTAACGCTAAAATCGAGTGAAACACTAGTTAAAAGAACTAGTTAAAAGAAAGAAACTGAAAGACGAAATTTTAATATTCCAGTGAAAAAATTTGTAAGACCTTTAGCTAAACGCAATGAATAGAAACGAGCGATGGGATCCAATGGAATGGAATATTTCAAAATAAGAAATCAGGACTAGGATCTAATATAAAAAATTCCAAACGTGTCATAAGTAGCGTTGAGTCGTAAACAAAAGAGCTACCTCTATCGCTCCGCTCACCTTACTGAGCTCAGTGCGCTCGGTATTTGAAATCCGGTAGCTCTTCGCTTTGTGAATAGCGCTCCAAAGAGCGTGGGGATTGGTAGGCAAATTGCGCTTGATAGAAGGCGCTAGGCGCAGGACGAATAATGATATAAGAACTTGTTGAGCTGAATGTACTATTGCTGGCGATCATTGAAATTGATCCGAGGAACGCTATTTGCGAAGTTATTAATATTATCATATATGTGATCAATGGGGTTAAAAAAAATTAACGATTACTATTTTGTCGGATATAGGCATCAATGAAAATTAAAAGTAGTTAAGAACAACTTATTAAACAAAACCATTCTTTTTTTTCTTCATTTTACTCTTTGCAGCGCTATTCGCACAGCGCTCTTTTGGGCGATATTCGCATAGTGCGGAACTACTTCGCGCTCAACGCTCATCCAGGTCCTACGTTTCGCTCCGCTCTTTCGAAAGAGCTACTTGACCCAACACTATCTAGTCATGAAACGCGATCATACCTGAAGCTAGATTTGTTTTTTGTTATACGTGTTCTATTGTTTAGCACCGCAACTTCTGCTAGATTGCCATGCATGCTGGCTATGTTAGCCTTTACATTTCCAAAAGGATTATTTTCTCAAAAATAGTATGATGAGCTACTCGCCAATGTGTTAATTTTAATCAACACCTTTTGAAAACGTTTGTTTATTTTTGATTGACTGTTGCTCGATTGGCGAAGCCTGGCGAAATGGCGAAAAGCTTTCTTACTTCAGTTATGATTGACCCTTTAATTGTAATCAAAGATTGGATCAATCTTAATCTGTGGTTTCAGGATATTTTTTCCAATATGTTTGCGGTTTGATGGTCGTTAAATGCAATGTCACAATCTTTTATCGCCTTTTCACGTGTTAAATTGTTGCAAATTTAGTTTAAGTTCGTTTTTCAAATATATTATAAATTCGTTGTTTAATTTTCATGGTTCACAAAAACTAACAAACCAAATTATAAAAATAGCACTGCATTACAAAACAGTCTTTATTGTTTTACATTCATTAATATACAGTTAACATTCATTCATAATAAATCCAATCCGTGAAAGTTTCAAGAAATCGATCCCATTTTGGATCAGGATCAATGGGGTAGAATTCCATTTGAGTGCGAATTTTCCCATCACTACACAAGTGTTCTTACGTATGAGTGATCGTTAGCAATAAAGGATAGAGTTTCCAATTTATTTTCCTTTTCTGTGTTTTTTTTCTATATTTGTTTCCAGTAGCCTCCCCATTGGCAGCAAACAACATATTATGAACAATATTCTGACACAGTAAACCAAAATTAAGTATGAATTATGCCGAGCTAATAAGTAAGTAAATCGGTCATCAACAACCCTAACAAATCTCCCTCTTGCTATTGATTCTTGTTGAACACAATCTAGCATACGTCAATTCGTGTCTGGAAAATCAATTAAGAATTTGTATTTTCACTCATAATTACTACTTCCTATACAATCAACTATTTCCGAACCCGAACTATGTTTCATCGAATCGTTCTGGAACAATGGTGTATAATCGAAATGGCTCTTTAGTTGTAATAACACAACCAAGCAAGGAAAAAAACACACACCCTTTCAGAAAACATTCAAACAAAAGGGCACATTCGTTCACACCACACAACGGAGCATTTTGGGGATAGTTTTTGGAGGTGGAGAAGGTAAAAACCAACATTCTTACCCAATTTGCTATCCGAATTCCATCAGCTTTTGTTTTCAGCGCCTTTAACAGTGTTCCCCTTTCCAGCCAAGCTATCGGACAATTATTTTCTTGCGTGCTCGTGCGCTTCCTCTTTCATCCCCCGTTCGATGATGTACAACGTTCTCGATTCTCGATCAAACACAATCAGTCAACTGATAATTAAAGTAAAGCCCCAACTCCCAACCTAACAATGAGATCATCGTTATCGTCGTTGGGCTTTGCTGTTGTAAGCGGGTGTATTATGACGAGAAGACTTCACATGCTTTTATTCACAATCAATTAGCTCAATGATAAGGCGCGTAAGCTTCTGGCACGCTCCGTGAAAAGGACCTCCATCGAATACGGTGATGATAAATGGATTGGGCTTGGGAGGTGTTTTTTTCTGTTTGGAGGAAGAGTGGACACGTGGAAAGCTTTTGGTTTTTCTCGATTACTTACCTTTTTTTTGCCGGAAACCTGAATAGGGTGGAAGACAACGAAGCGCATTTCTTTCCCTGTAGCCTTTCAGTGAGTTCACACTGTGGGAGGACTACGACCAATGATGACAGGACACTGTGAAAGTGGCAACATGACGTACATTTTCTCAATGGGCTACAATTAGTGGGAAGGAAACCAAGCATCAACGAGCGGTTGATAGTCCGGTATGTTATTATTGATAGAAAACACTTACTTCCTTACCAAAGAGCTCCGAAAGCATAATTTCTTTCATAATGTCCATTGTGATATTTATTTATTTTGTTTAGCATTACTTAACATCGCCATGCAACACTCCAAAAGTCAAACGTCAATAAGAAGTATTTTTTGCAAATAAACTGCACTTTCCTTTTTGTTTTATTATCATCATTAGTCGCTTAACAGAAACAAACAAAACGTTTCAAACTGTACACAAATTCAAAAGTAAAAATTACATGTTGACTTTCAAATGTACAAACTAATCAAACATTGCTGTTCGGTGATCCCGACTCCCGGCTAACGCACAATCGGAAGCCAGACCACCCCAATAATGTTGTTATGCATCATTCTCCCTTACTTGGTTTTCCGATTCGTCCTTTTCCAACTCTTCATTACACACTGTGGTTTCTTGAATTTCGTTTGCGTTTTGTTATTCTCATAGATTTTAAACTTATTTATGTTCCGTTTTTGGACAATTGCTTTGTAACAGCTGCTTAATACTAATTCCTACCGAAGTTTCCTTCATAAACCCTTCCGTCCACCGACTGCTGCGTGTTGGATAAATGATTGGTTTCTATGTTTCGTTTTTTCCCCTTTTTTTCTTGTGATTTTGTTTGTTTTGACGGGTTGGTAATTGTTTCTGTGTGTTTTTTTCTTCTCTCTTTACATTCTGCTCTTGTATACTCACACACGGTTGGTTTTAACTGTTTAAAACGGTTCTTTTTGTTTCTTTTACTGTTACTTTTATTTACACTTAAACGTACATAATGAACTAAGTTACAAAACACAAGCTTAGACAAGGTCTGAAACTTATTACAATTCACATTTTGGTAAACTTCATTCATTTGTTTCATCCATTTTCATTTTTTTTTTTGTTTGCTCCACTCCACAGTAGCATTGTTTCTGTGTTTTTCTGTTTCCTTCCTCGTTTGCTAGAAGAAAACTCCACCCCGCCCAGAGGATAACCATTAAAACAGGTTGTGTTTATTTTCATTTGTTTGTTTGTTTTATTTTCATTATTCAATAATTGTCCATTTCTTCGTACACACGTAATTAACTTGTATGTGGTCGCCAAGGACCGTTCATATTCGCACACACATGCACTCTCGCTTTACAACTTCTAGCTCAGTTTATATTGTATGTATTTTTTTCCTCTACATGTAAGATTGTGTGTGTTTGTGTTTTATTCTGTTTTATGTTTTATTTATCTTCTGTTATGTGTTGTTTTTTCTTCTTTTCTCTTACTTCCTGCTGTACTTTATTTTGCCCATCCTTGCTTTACCAATAATACTACCAATGCTACTACTTTCCGGCTTCACAACTCTCTTACACTTTATACACAATATTCACAATGCTTCATGCTGCAGTTTTACTTGTTTTGTTTTGTTGCTTTAGTTGCGTCTTTTCATACATTATTTGTTTTACTTTGTTTCACTAATTTGTGTACTGTGGGCCCCCGGTTACAGTTTGTGTAATGGTTTTTAGCATTGTTTTTTTTTTCATTCTTTCTTTAATGATTTCAAAACACCATCAATGACTTGGTTTGCCATCTTTGTTTGCTCCATCACAATGGATGATCCAGTCAAGATGATTGATAATGAGTTCTTTTTTTTTCGTCATCCTCCTTTGTCATAATGTGCAACGACACAACGCTGGCCTGTTTTGGAAGGCGCACAAATTTGTCCTCTGTTGCAGTTTTCCAAACATTCCAAATTGAAGCATTCATAACAAACCCATTAATGTGTATGTGTGTGTGTGTGTATGTTTTTTAGTGACAGTTGTAAAGTAGCACCTTCCGCTTAGTTTAGCGGCCATTTCTAAAGAGCATTTCGGTGTGATGATTTCCCTATGCTTGTAACAATAGAACACATTGCTTCGACTGGCTATTTTTTCACATTGATTCCAAAAATGGTGGATGATTTGCTTGTATGATTTTGCTTTGTAGTTGCGCGTTTTTTCCAAAAAGAAAAAGGGACATTCCTAAGCAATTCTGCCGACTAGCATGTTTAAAACCTTTCCTTTCATTATGAAACCATCGTCAAAGATGCTATTTTGTGGTTGTTGTTGATTTGTTTTCTTTCTCAACGTTTACACGGTTGGTTCAGCTTTTACTCTCGCTTTGACACGTTTGTCTTTTAAAGTTGTTCGAGCCGGCTTATGCTGGACGCCCTATGCGGTTCGGTTTTATGGGTATGCAAATATGTTTCTGTTTTTTTTTTTGGTATTTTTCATAAGTTTCGCTCAAGTCGGTCTTCTCGGTTCCTTTACCCCAAAAACGTGCACGCTCGCATACTTAGAAAATCATTTCAAATTAATTGCTCCTTGTCCCTTTGCTGAGCTCCATACGACATACATGTGAGTAGGTTTTTTCTTTTATCTTTTAACTTCATTTCATTAGTGTTTATGCAAGTTTTCATTTGTATTATTACTTTTTTTTGTTCTTCTTGGACCTAATTTATAGCACCCGGTTCAAACAGTTCTCCTTATTAAATCGAACCTCTCCAATATTGCGTCTCACAGGGAACCAACTGCCAATAACTGCCTCCCAACTTTGCATCTTCGAACTCGAACAAAAAAACACCAAACAAACAACGTCCGAGCACGAGGGGTTTAACAACAGTTCGTTTCCTATGCTCAGACACTTTAGCTACAAAATGTACAAACGTTCCGCTGCTCGTCCGGCGTCTCCATCGGAGCCAAATGTTGAGTGCGTTACCGGACATCCTTCCGTTCATGATCGGTTTTCCATTGCTTCCATCTAGCTGAATAAATTT
Source organism: Anopheles culicifacies (assembly GCA_000473375.1). Classification (NCBI taxonomy): domain Eukaryota; kingdom Metazoa; phylum Arthropoda; class Insecta; order Diptera; family Culicidae; genus Anopheles; species Anopheles culicifacies. The sequence goes on from KI422511.1 coordinate 6,050, forward strand.
CCCTGCTAAGACACACGCCGCATTCCACTACGACTACAACATTCGCAGATGTCGCAACAACCTGGCAGACACATACCCACCACACATGAGACATGGTCAGTCACTTTGATTTTGTATTTTTTTGTATTTTGTTTCCGTTATTAGAAATACGTTGTGTTTTGCTGTAAATATTCACTCTCAGTTTGCGGCTTTTGTGTTCTTCTTTTTTAGTTTTTGTTTGCTTTTGTCATTTCTTGCTAATTGCAGCGAGTGCAACATGCATTTCTCTTTCACTGTACCAATTCCAACTTCAATGCTGTGTGGCCAGTAGTTCTGTTTAAATGCTCGATGTACGCACACATCTATCCATGCGGCGTTTTTTGCTTGTTTGCTTGTTATTGTAGATAGGTTCTAGAACATCTTTCCATTCGCCTTCAATTATCGAATGGAAAATTCGCAACATTTTGAAACGCATCACACCTCACACACTCTACGGCTGCGTGCCGATGATTATACATTATCGTAATAGTAGTATAATAATATCAATACTTATTATTATATTCTAGTGTACTTGCTCCTGGTTGGTTTAGTTTACTTGCATTATGTTACTTCCTTTACAGATTCTTGCAATTCTCTCTACGTTTAATTGGTTTCTTTTGCTTTCTGATTTGTTTGGTTTGTAAATATATAAATAGACATTTAATGATTTGTTTTGTTTCGTTTCGATTAATATAGTATGTGATTTTTTTTCTTTCCTCCTCCTTTTTGTTGTTGGGTTTGTTTGTTATGGTATTTTAAAAACGTTTTCATCAATATTCGCGTCCACGTGCTCCTCGCTCAACTTGCTCGAAATCAACTGACCACGATCAACCGCACAGGATAGTGGTTTTCTTTTTTTCCAATATTTCCACTGCTCCAAACCAGCAGCACACACTACAAGTGTACTGGTCACCTTCTTGCACGGCACATCCACTAATTGAGTGTTTTAATAATAATATTCAATATCACTCAAATCAACATGTTTGTATAGTGTATAACTTACGGTATGCTAGATTATTTTCTGTTTAGTCTTAATATGAAAGAAACGGTTCACTACACATTGAAAGCGATGTTTACGAATATGTTATGCGTTCTCAACCTTAGTTAGTTTTGTTTGCTTCAATTTGCATGACGATGTCGGCGTCTTAACGTCGGCCGTCTTGTTTTCTAAGTTTTTTTGTTTTGTTTTGTTTTGTTTGCAATATGATTTCTGCTTAATAAAGTATCTGTTACGTTCCAATGTACCGCGATGTGGCAGTAGTTAGACGAAAGGAAAAACAAAATAAAAGATCTCTCAAACCAACATATGGTTAAATAGAAAACTACGAAGATTAAAAACTGTTTCTTCCATAATTGTTGCCACGATTTTGATTTGATTCAATTCAACGCAGTAATATTGATGACTGTTGTGGCTGGCTTACGAAAACAAGAACACCAGACTTCGCCTAAGTTTTTGATTGAGTTTTGAAACGAGACTTTTAGAAAAAAATACAAAACCTTACCACAGACGCAGCATGATTATACAAAGCCAAACGTTTCCCATTTAAAATCGAACAAATGCATCGTTTCCCATGTTTTGTATGCTTGGCAGTTTAGTTCTTATGATCATGATTGGTTTGTTGACGAATTGTTTCATTGATTTGGTTGTAGATTGTTTCGCTAAAAGGTTTTCATTCATTTGTTTTGTTTTGTTTGTTTTTGTGTTTTTTGCTCTGGTTTCATATTTTCGTTTATTTTTCTCTAAAATCTTTATTTTTCTTCTTTTGTTTTGTTTTGTTTTGTTACCTGGTCTTAGTTTTGATTCGGTTTTGCTCTGAAAATTGTGTTTTCCGTTTTTTTCACATAAACATCTATCAACCATCATCCATCATAAACATGATAACCAAAAACAAAAGTGATCATCGGTAAAGGTTTTTACACAAAACCCAAAAAAAAAAAACACAAAAGACAGCCTGTCTTCGGTTGAAAAGAATAGTAGTTGAAACAAACAGTTCCCCAGAAAGAAGTGAACAAAATCTCGACACACTAACGTAAAGTACAAACACGTATACAAATACACACACGCACACATCTGTCTCAAACATGATCAATAAAAACTAGAATAAACAAATAGACTATTTCACAGCCTGTTTAGATACCTGAATATATTATTCATTTGTTTTATCGTCAAACCCCCACGGCCACGGTCCCTGCGCTGGTCAGGCAACAGGTTGGAAATGGCGGTTTGGTTCGTTTCTAATTCCCTATGCTACAAATGTATGCCCCACCGGCTAACACGTGCCTGTATGCTTAAATAACGATTATTACCATGTTTGCAGTTATTAAGCACTCGTTTTACACCTTCTTTTTTCAACAAACGGAACACTAATGCTGCTGGTTCCAGTTGCGCCTTCCTTCCTACGGGTTCTCGCTCAAATTATTTTTGTCACAAAAATGTCAACCTTTATCGGTTAAATATTCTTTTGGAAAGGATTGTTTGTCCAATGGGCAACTACAACACAACCGAAAATGATTGCTACTGTTTGAAGAAACGAAGTTTGAGATTGTCTGTGAAACATTGGCATTTATACCTCCGTACGCATGGTATGCAATGAGATCATCGGATGAATTAAAAAACCAACTAAAATGTGAAAACACACACAGTACGAAGATCAATAGAATGATAATGGCGCCCAAAATGACAAACAGCAACTAAAACCATTGAACGCGCGATATGTCTGTAACATTTAACCTATCGTTACCTGATTTGGTTCGTTGGCTATCGGTGCGCGTGAGATGCACTAAACCACTAATGCCACCAACACAAGGTAACAGAACGATTAAGCGGAAGCCATTCGCTAGTCCACTACTTTCGCTGATTTGTGGTGTGGTATTCAGTCTTGCATCATCGTTACACAACGGGCGTTGGGATGATTTGACCGTGTGGGGCTGGATGTGTGCTAAATGGCTGACCCGCGGACGCCGCGCCCGTGTTAATGTGCTTGACATCTGTAAACTTTAAGCCTTTTGTTTTCAAACCATTTCACCATTCGTACGTAGTGGCTTGAGGTTCGCGCACCGAACCCTCCCCCAAAGCCGTTTATGTTTATAGCCAAGAAAATACTACTAACACCGACACTAACACACGATTGATTTGCACATGCTCTGTACTACTTTTGTTAACATATTAATTATAACCACCTTACTGCAGACGTGCGTGAAACGAAAGCGTTTACGTTGTATTCTGGTATGCGTTGGTATGAGTTGCAAACGAAAGTTCGAATTCCTTACATTCACTTACACGCTCGAACGTGATGTTCCTCACCTTGTGTGATACAAACAAAGCCAAACAAACCCCTTTTTGGATCCTTGCTTTTCCTATTTGCTGCATTAAACTAACACCGATTGCTTACCGCTGTCTTATCATTCAGCTGGAACCGTAAGCTCACAACCGTTCGAAAGAACTTGAAGCCCATTGCTGCTAACAATTTATTTTACTTTATTAAAAACCACTTTGTATCCCAATCTCTTGAAATGCACAGGAAGTTGTATGTTTGTGTGTTTGTGTGTGTTTTTGGTGAAATTGTTCTACCCATTTCTATTGTTTGTAGTAATGATTGTTACGGCTTGTGAGCTTGTTCTTAGTGTTATGTGTATCCTGTAAAGCCATCTTTCCAGTGGTTCCACATGGTGGCGCAGTTCCGAATAATACATCCTTCACACGGATAGCTGTCTATTACACTTAGTATGAACGTACACTGCTACTAATGCAATATGGCCACCGTGGGCCCCAAACGGATGGCTGACAAACACAGGGTTTGGATCACGTTGCGTTGCGTTAGTTTAGTGTGTCTAGTTTTATATCCTGCAAAAAAGGACCATTTCGTTTCTGTTTATCACTTGCACTGCTTCATCCGTAGGCTTTCGTTAGTGAACTGTGGTTTTGTTTTCTGCTTTTGGTAGTTGAGCTTTCAATTGTAATCTTTAGTGTGGCGGCTTTAGCGGAAAAGCGGGAGAGCCGTGTTAAAATTTCTCTTACTTCCATGTTTTTTTGTTCTTCCATTTCTTATTGCGACGATTAGTAGCAAGAACAAAAAAACAGAAAACGGTGAACCTAAACTATTTGCTTTGTTTTCGTTTTGTTGTTTTGTTTTTCATTACCACAAAGATTGCTATTTTTCGCAATAGTTATTTTCCTGAGTTTTGTAATTTGTTTCATGTTTTTCCTTTTGTTTCTTTTTTACGCTTTTTTGTTTACTAATAGGTAAAACCGTTCGTTTGTTTTGTTTTAATCTCCTTTGCGTTTGATTTGAACCTTTCTGTAGATGCTCTTGGGTTTTGTTGTTTTGTTTGCTATTACTAGTTTATTTATTTCACACTTATGTATTGTTGCTTACTTGTTTGTTTTAGTTTGTTCTCACTGTGTGTATGTTTTGTTGAGTGTGTGTATGTATGTGCCCTTTTCGTACAGATAGTGAAGGAAATGTGTGTTTCTGGTCTATGTTTCACTGCCTGCTTGTCACGTTTCGTTGTAATATTACGGATGATGCACCAACTGGGCGGTAATTGTTCGCAATCTGTGCCCAGTTCGTTTTTTTTATAGTTGTTTGGTGTAAATTTTACATAGTTTGCTATATATCTTGCATTTCGGAACATATTGCTGTGACGTTTGCGAGTTTTTGTTGTATAATTTAGTGTTTGTGGTTTCGTCGTTTCTGCTTCGGATTTTGGGAGCTGGTTTTGCTCACTATTTCCTATTTCTGGTCGTTTCTCGATGTATGCATGAATGTTTGGTTTGATTTTCTGGCATATTCACTTCCAGCACTGTATGCTAAGGATTCTTTTTTACTCTCATATGAAATCGGTACAAAAATAGTGTTAAAAAGCTTCCACTGTTGCTATTTCTTGCCCTCTGTCTCGAGCTAAAAGTGGTTTTGTTTGCATCTTAAATGGGTTCCCTGATATTTTGTTATGAGGATAACATACAACATATTCTAACTTAATTTAAAAAAAACACTATAATGGAGACTGGTTCACCTTTCTATAAGAGAAAGATGTTCCATTTTGGATGCTTCGGAATAATTTTAAATCGCACACATTATAGCAGAATCCAATTTTGTAGAAGCCGTTTTAATAGTGAATACCAAAAGCAATTATATTGTCATCCTACTAACAAAACTTCTGCATACCTCCAAAGGCCAGTATATGAAGGATTGCAGCTGTGGAATTTCTTCCACATTATAGCGACTTTGGCGGACATTAACGAAAGGGCAACCAAAGAAAGGGTATGTTTACTGAAATTAAAATGCACCGAAAAACAAATTCACCAGACCAGAAAATCGTTACAAAATGGACTCCCTGTACTCGGTGCTTCAGTCATCGACGGATGTAAACAAGGAAATATAAGCACAAGATACAAGCGGAACTACACAAAAAAAAATCCAACGCTGATAAAAGTAATCTATTGATGCCTTCATTTTAATTGCAAACATGGCTGCGATTATCATACAGTTATAATAGTGTGTACCAGTAGTAGTAGTAGTAGTAATAGTAGTAATAGTAACCGTAATTAGTAATAATACCTTATCTAACAACTGAAAGAAAATGTCTCAGCTGTAACGCGCATCTGGCTGTGTGTATGTATGTGTACATGTGTTCTACTGTATTCGTTTCTCATTGTTCTGTTTCGTTCGCTAGTTTCGCTTCCTCTATGTGGTCCACAAGGACGAGCTGAAAAAGGGTAACATTTATAAAATAGTTGCTTTTTGTATTTTTCCTGTCTCCTGGTAAGCTTTTCTTTCGCTGGACCATGGACACACCAGGGAGGGAAAAGTTTGACATGTGTGCTTCCGACTACATGCGGGCAATTGTGAATTGTCTTACGATTTACGTTCGTAGTGACGCGTTAGGACTTTGCAAGTGTTTTGGCACACTTGCTACACCAAATGTAGTTTGCGTTTTTAAACCTATGTTTTTTTTATCTGTTCTGTTTTATTGGTTTCCTCTGTTGTTTCGCGGGTTTGTTTTGTGTTGCCATTCCTTATCCCCTAGCTTGCGTCACGTTCTGCCAAATTTTGGTTACTTGGGCGCCTACACACTAATCGCTTATCGCTTACGTTCGAAGCAGTACGCTTCAACTAACTTTACACAAATATTATAGTTAAACCATTCCTGCACTGCAAAGTGTCGCATTCCTCACTGCTGGGCCTGCACCGGCCACAGTATGCTTGCCTTGTTTTGCCTTAAACCATTACTTTAATCACATATTCAGCTTAGTTTCTTTATTTTCATATCTACAAGTTCACCGTCCATCTCTCGTCGCGTCGTCTCCTCTGCTTGGCGTTCAGTGTTTTATTTTAGTACAGTTTACTGTTCCCTTCTGCTTTCTGCCACTTTTGAAACATCTTCTTCTTCTTCTGACCTGGGTATGGAGATTATTTGAAGAGGAGTTGGGAAGGAAGGAGACAGGAAGGGGCGGGCGAATAGATGCACCGTACTAAAGTATGCTTGTATTACAGTGTAATGCAGTAGTTCCTAAACATAGAAACAGTTTGTAAAGTATATGCTTAGGGTTAATGTTTAATGTTTCGTTTGTTTTGAAAGTTGCTCGCACTAATTCTAACGATCTGCGATCCGGCAATGGTTAGACCGCATCACGCATGGAGGTATGAGAAAATACACATGTCACATCGATAGAAACCGTGGCCAGTATAAACGAAACAAAGCACAAACAAACAAACAAAAAAGGGAAAAGGACTGTTAACTCTAACCAACATAATTTTATGTGCAATGTGCTTTAACATAATGTATAACATCAACAGTTAGATTCTATTACTTAGCGCGAACAGAAGTCCTTACACAACTACAACTCCTTTCTATACACAAAACTAGCAGATGAGGGTGGTGTTTTGCGTTCGTACAAGACAATAGGTCGCTCGGAAGAAAACAGAAAGATGACGCTAATGCAAAATCGCTCCTAGCCTTCCCAAAACGGATAGAAAAAAAAAAAACAAACAATTCCAACCATATTCAAAATCACCTTCAAGCTTGAATGATATTTATGTTGTTGTTTTCTTTATTTCATGAAACAAAAAATTAAGTTCATAAATTGACCATTCAAAGGCCCGGCATCGGAAACATGACTTCAAACGTCGAACCCGACAACATCGTGACCTCGTATTTCGGTTAGCTGTTCAACTCATCATTCCAAACATCCGCTGAAGTGTGTTAAAAGTCCTTCCACCATGTTTCTTTTCAATTTTTTTGCCCCTGTGTTGTGCTTTCTCCGTCAGCAGGAAAATAGATTTCTTCCTTCACTGCTTATCGACCGCGGACGGGAAAATCAAACCCATCCTTATCCCGGAGGCGAGAAAAACACACCAGCTGGCCGATCGTACGAAAGAAATTGCTCGTAATGCTCAATCATCCCCGTTTGCAGGTCGTTTCCCGTTTGGTGATTCGTGAAGTGTAAAGAGAGAATGAAAAAAAGGAAGGACCTGTGTTTGGTAACCGTACCGAAACGAACCAGCCAATGTTGAACCAAATATAAGAAGAAAAAAAAATACGGCACGGATAGAAGGGTGAACAAATATCTCGATTTGAAAAGTGGAACGAAAAATCGTTCTAGGACATTTCGGCTAAGGAACCAAACGGAAAAAATGAGAAAAAACACACACCAAAGGCAAAAGGCATAGAAAACACATTGCCGATAAGATGAGCGATGGGTGTGGAACGGTTTGGTGGGGCCATCTGGAGATTGGCTCTCGATTGAGGGCACACCAAACCGAATAAAAGCCAATGTAGAGTAACAAATTTTTGTACCCTGGCCATCCCTCGGTGGGGGTGGTGGGTTTGAAAGGGAATCGATCCGTACGTACGGGATAATAAACCGTACTGAGTGAACCTTTGGGGGCATGTTTTTTTTTTTCAATATCGACGTTTCTCGAAAACCGAATCGTGCATATCCTGGCGAGGCGCGTTTTGGTGGCTGAATTTCGATTATTTCATGAACCCCGAACCCCCGGGTGGGATATGCAACCAAAAGGAAAAAGGAAACAGTAGTATCGCCGGCAACAATTTGATGCTAGCAACGGAATCTGGAATTTTTTCAACCTCGAGTCCCGGTGTGAACAGAAATTGTGTAGGAAAATAGGATAATGTAGCTCGGGAGCATGAACCCGCTGCCCAGCTAGCCAGCGTGTATTTTCTATTAGACTTCTTTCTATGCTAGTGTTGCTTGTGGAAGCGTTGAAGAAATTTAATAAAACACGTCTTTACCGTTGCCATCACCGATTCCACTGGAAAACGTCGTGACTGATCCAGGAACCGGATGCTGGGCATTACATTAATCAAATTGTTTCACCTTTATTAAAGAACGTTCGCTTGGATGACGTTACAGTTGGACTGTCCGAAATAATAGTGTGTGTGTGTGTGTGTCCTACGAGAACACTGATATTAAATCCAAATCCAGGACAAAAAAAAACACCCAAATGCCAACCTTACCCCCCGTAGAGAGATGCATTTCTTCACTGGATATCTTTCATCTCCAATCCGAAAAATGCTCCCAAACAGTAAAAAAAGAAGAATCCCGAATTTGTGCTGCGGAATGTGTACAATTCTAGCAAAGCAATTAAATTCAGGATGAGCGATTTATTAATAAATCCTACTCAATTAAAACACTTCCAGCACCGATTCCAATTGTTCAAATTCCACCAATTGTTTCCAAGCTTTTTTATCATACGCCATGCTCCCATTTTCCCTATCCAGAGGAAAGTACGTGAGCTATTTTTAATTACCAAACTGGGCGTCCAAACCATTTGTCCAAATAGCACAAATATGTTCAACTCGCCGTACTACAGTCCCAAACGAATACGAGTACCTGGCTTCCAATTGCATCCTTCATGTTCGACCATCTTCGACCAATACGAGCGCCATGAATTGTAACATGCAAAACACCAACAACCACCTATGACTTTCAAATTCGCTCCTTATCACCCAATGTATCGCTCTCTCTCTTTCTCTCTTTGTCTCGCCCACACTCACCCGTCACGGTCTTTCTGTTACTTTGCTCATTCTAATTTGTTTTTCCATCACTTTCTTTCTGAGTGTTTTATCTAGTTTCTCTTAAGCTCTGAATCGCTTCTTTGTGTTGTATTTGATTTCTTTTGTTTTAATTTTCAATTTTGTTTTATTTCTCTTTGTATGTTGATACTCTTAACTTGTGTGTTTGTGTATGTGTGTTTGCTTACCTCTTACCTCTCTTTGTCTCATATTTATATATAATGCAAAACTTGACAAATGTGCACAAACTTCGCACATTTATCGTTTTCCTGGTATTTTAAGTTGTTATTTCCTTACTTTTGTTGTTTTTTTTTTTCTTCTAATGTATCGCACAAACAACCACCCGTTTACTGCACTCTTACATTCACGTCCCATGCACACCTTCCTGCAATCATACACCTCATTTGATAAAGCACTTATTTTTTTCTTAACCCAACTTTTTTACTCCTCCTTTTCGCTTGCTTACTATCTTTCACTTCACTTCTATCTCATTCTTTTGTAGTATTTTTCCCATGATAAATGGAGGCAAAAATGTTTGCTTCGTGTTTTTTTTTTCCTTCTTATGGGGCATCGTCTGCTGAAGAATAGTTCTAACGCTCTAAATTCCTTCGCGATGCCACGTGTACTAAATATGTATCTGTGTGTAGTGAATTGGGATTTTTTTGTATGTGTGTGTGTGTGTGTGTGTGTGTGTGTGTGAAGAAGGTTCGCTCACCGGTTATCGGGACGTCTTAAACGTTGTAGCCGATCAGGTTCGGCTCCGACAGGAAAATACTGTTGTCCTCGGTGATGAACTCAAGGTGGGAACCGCTGGAAGAGGACGCCGTTTCAAGACACTCGAAGGTGTAGTCAATGTTGCCGTTACCAAGCATATCGTCCAGGATGGGCAGCACGTCCGTCTGGCTGTTGTTGTCGATGATGCTACCGTCGAGTGATAGAGATGCAGCACCGAATCCGTCCACCGATGGGGAAGGCTGACAGTTGGGCACACTAGAATTTTCTGCCAGCAGTGGCAGACCCATATTCTCCACAGCGACCTGCGAGTCCACCAGATGCTGTTGGCAACCGTAGTGTCGCAGATGTTGCTGGAACTGTTGCTGACTCTGGTGCTGCTGCTGATGCTGATGAAGGCTGTTTGCTACCAAGGGCTGATTAACCAAGGAGTATTGGAACGGTTGCAGCAGCTGGTGGCACTGTTGTCCGTTGGTAATTTCACTAAAGCTCGCTAGAGTGCCCCGGTGCTGTTGTTGCTGCTGGTTGAGGTGATTTGACTGCTGCGATTGATGCTGAGCTTGCTGTTGTTGCTGTTGCTGCTGCTGGGTTGGCTCGGGCAGCGTGAATTGTCCATTGAAGGCCACAATCTCACCGAAACACGCTCCAGCACCTGTTGGACCTGCTGAACCTACTGAGCCAGGGCCGAGATCCAGTGGATCGTCTATTCGGTTGATGCCCGTTACACTGTCCAAACAGCTGTCGTCCAGCATGCTTCCAAAGCGATCACTCTGGCACTCATCATCGTCGTAGTACTTCTCCGTCTTCACGCAATCACCGTCACTGTCGGTGTAGACGGACTTGACGGACGGCGTCGTTTGCTGCTGATGCTGGAGGTGATTGTTGTTGATCTGAAGACTATTGTTGTTATTGTTACTGTGCTGTTGCTGGTGTTGATTGTGATGCTGAGGATGTGGACTATTGCAGGACGTCACGTTAGTGCCGTGATTAAGCGTACCTGGACTACTGTTGCTGGTGGTCGTAGTGGCGGAGGTGATGGAGGTGATTGTGGTGGTGTTATGGCCCAGCGGACTCCCCACACTGTCCCCGGTGAGATCTGGCGTGGTACCATGCGGATACAGGAAGCCTTTGGCCTCCTGATCAAAGTGATTGCTTTCGTCCACCCCGAACACGTTGTGGTCTGGTGAACGAATGAAGATCGGGGTACTTTCGGAGAATGAGCCAAACGTGGGCTCGGGCGAGATCAGCGACCTTTCTTCGTACAGTGTTGCACTTTCCGGTGAGTTTGGCAGCAGTTTGGCCGCCAACGAGTAACAGTCGGGATGGGTCGCCAGCGGCAGCACTGTGGCAGGCGTCGCTATAGCAGCCATCGTAGGCTGGGGGAGTTCGTCGATGATTGCTTGCTTTTTGCCCTTGAGCGAGCCACCGTTGGCAGCGCTGGCCTTCGAGACCTTCCCGCTAGCGGTTCGGCTGCGCTTACCCGAGGACGCCGGTGACTTACCACCAGCAGACGAGGTTGACGACGAAGAGGAACTATTCGACGATCCACAGCTGTCCCGGGACGACACCGACTCGGGAGAGCCAGTCGAGGAGGACGAGGATGACGACGTGGAGAGGGCAGGTGAGCCAGCACCGGTAGAGGCGGACGAAGATGAACCATTTTTGGACGAACCGTTGGTTCCTCCACCACCACCACCACTACCACCCTTGACTTGCTTCTTCTTTGGACGGTACTTGTAATTGGGGTATTCCTGCGAGTGCAGCAGCCGCAAACGTTCCGCTTCATCGATGAACGGTTGGCGTTCATCTTGGCTCAGCTGCTTCCAGCGCTGGCCAAGGTTCTTTGAAATGACCGCATTGTGCATATCCGGAGTCACCTCGCAGATCTTGCGCCGTTCAATCTGGCTCCATACCATAAACGGATTCATCGGTCGCTTGATGTGGCCGGGACTGTGTTTTTTCGTCTGTGGAAGAAAAAAAATGAAAAGCAACGTTCGGTGAAATTATGCTTCAAAGAGATTGGAGGCATAAAACGCGTACAGCAGGAGAACCACACACGAGTACCATCAAATCAAAAGATGACTAACCGAGGTTGAGGTCTCATGCGAATCCGTTGATGGTGGCGCGGAACAAAACGTTTCAGACTTGGCCCTGGGGACATTTTGGCATTCTACAGCCGATTCCCTAGACACGGGTTCTTCAATGACCATTAAAAAAAACAACTACCACGACTCCTGGGCCAGGTTAAAAGCCTTCCGTTTTGGTGGGGAGAAAAAACAAAAAATAAAACGCTTTCAACTGTCAGCGAGCGCGTCGCACGAAAGTGTTTCAGCGAAATAAATTCGTTTGATGTTGCAGCAGTGCCTTTTTTCGGCGGAACCAAGGATTATAGTCCTTTGCACAGCGCATTTTGGTACGGGCCCCGGAAGGTACAAGGGATTTTACAACGACAATGAAAAATAAATCCCACCATACGATGGTCGACGTTACCGTGAAGGCCACTCCACCGAATCAGACTCATTTTTAATTCAACCATAAGCTTGTTTCGTGCCGCACATAAATGTTTTGATATCCAGAAAAGACCACAGGCATGGTCGCAACTAACTCACTTCAGCAGCCGGTGTACGTAGGCTAATGAAATTACAATCCCATCCTTCCGCACCATACCACCTGATTGACATTTATCGCTGAAAATCCGTGGTCACAGTAAAAAAAATTCTATAAGCATTAACTTCCCTTAACCCGTACAGCGATGAGTTCGATGGGCAATGGGGCGGTTGCAACAATAACCACCGACGACTTTCATCGTCGGAACCGTGGTTTTTATCCCCGTGTTGATGAACGATCGGTTGGGAAGCCACCCCGTCATGCGTGTAAGTTTATTATGTTCAACATGGATGTTCTGCCCTTCGGCTATTACCAACACCGGACAAGGCGAGCTGTACTTTGGCGCTGGGGACAATATCGGTCTAGCGACAACTAGAACAACAGCGACGTCCACTGCCAGCGAGTGACAAGCGTGGCAGTTATAAATTATACTTTATAATAGAGTTTTTTGCTCCTTCCACCGTACTGTGTCCCTCATCACGTTCACTTGTCCCGGAATGGCCTAGCTATGATTTCCCGAGCTGAACTCGCGTCCTGATAACTGAGGAAACCCCAAACTCGTATTATTTTTTGTTTTGTTTTTTTTTTGAAACCCATTTTCCAACGAGCACCAATAGATGTTTGCTTTAGATCACATCCTACCAGTGCTGGTGGAGATTTTGTCATTTTTTTAGGAACCATTTTTTGCGACGTGTTTATACTCACTCTGCCCTGGACACTTTGAGTAGGACGAAAGAGACAGAACACAAGCACACGAAAAAAAAGAAACATATTTCTGCTGTTTAACCATGTTACGAGCAAACGACCGAAATGGCCAGCGGCTGACAACAACATATGGTTAAATTAATCTACGGTCGTTCTCTGTGCTCTGAGGGAAATAAAATCCACACCCGTGCTCGCTACGGCTGGGCAAAGTTATGACTTTGTTAAACAGAAAAAAGACACACACACACGAAATTAAACTGTCACCCGTTTTGCAGCAAAAAAAAACAACTTACACACGTGTATCAGTATTGCTGAAAACTTCTTCTTCTCCAGCACGTATGCAGAACAGCGATGGACCAGTAACGGTGTGTGCACGCTTAACGAAAGGTTATGTGCAGAAATTATTATTGCCTTCCATTTCCGCAATCACAACAGAAAATGTTCTACCGGGGCGAATCCATCTGTCGGGCGCATTAGTGTCACCATCAACATCATCATCATCAGCCGTGTATCGCCTTTTCGAGCCGAGATGGAAGACGGTATGTTCCCACCCTATAACACCTCGCTAACGCACTCTCCCCCTCCACTTAACACCCTCCCCCCCTCCATCCATAACTGCTGCACTTATAAAAATGCATAAATCGTAAGCAACCGCGTCAGCTGCACTGATGGTGGCCGCGAAATCGACGAATGCGTAAGTGGTCGCGGATGAGGAAGTGTTTTGCAATGAACCGATCTGTATGCCCGGCTCGCAAGCCTTCCGATGAGCGGTCTGTCGGTACGTGTGCGTCCTTCGGATGCCCGTATATGTCGCGACTTGTTTTGCTATCCCGTCACCTATTCTAGCGGCCAGTCGAACCCAAGTGGTCAGTTTTTATATTCGATATTTGTTTCTCTTTCTGCCTCATTAGTGTTTCTTCGCCGTGTTTTGTAGAAAAATTGTCTGCCAGCGGTGCAACCCAGACCTTGCCAAGTTCCCTAACTCCAAAGGGACATAGTGTACCAGCGATAGTGTTCCAACCATCGACCGAAAATAAAACTGTTTTAAAGAAGACTGAAAACAACAAACTATTCCCAACAATGTTATATTCATTTTCCAAGCAAAGGTTTCCTTCCGCCCTGTACCTAATCTTCGCACAACAGTTCCGAAAACTCCGAATGCAAAATGAACGGAAAATAAACAACATGCCTCCATCCGAAGTGCCTGATGGTTTATTTAAATTTTTGCATTTTGTTCCTCCCCGAAACGGTGGTGTTCTAGCACCACGTTTCCATGCACCGTGTTTTTTATTCTTTAGCAGCGGCAAACTGCTTTCCGAATGCGCGCTATCTGCCATCACTAATCTTTTACGATGATGAATGAATAATGAGTGGATTTTTGTTCTTTGCTCATTCTTTTATCTCTAGCCCGTAGCCGGGCTAGCAACTCCTCACCGTTGGTGGTGGGAGTTGCATTTGCATGAAATGTGCTTTTCTGTGTCTGTGCACATTTTTACCCGCTGCACTTTCCATTATGTCACACCGCTGAAAGGATGGTTTGGCGGAGAGAGATGAGTGTGTTTTAAATTAAAGAGCATCCAGCGTGATCAAGATTATGCTACATCTTCTAAGCGAAGGAAACAAACCAACACACACATACAGAAAAATATAAGATTTTTTATTCAAACGCATTGTTGAAGGATAACTCAATTCAATTTTTAATTAAAAAGCGTTCTTTGAACTGAATCAATTGGAGAAAAATCAATAGTTACATACAGAAAAAGTTTACAGCATAAAGCTTTCCATAACTGGCCCAAAGTAATGAAATTCCACGTCTCCACTTCCATTTAATTTTAGTACTTTTTTGTGTCCTCCCTAATTCTATGCATTATTCAAAGTACTTCAATAATTCGGAAACAATTTGGACCTTTTTTTTTGGTGCATTTGTGGCGCTTCCTGCTGAAACGCGCTTAGTAGTCGAGTAAATTCATTATCATCCCTTGGACACGTCTCGAGCATTCTGGTCGAATAGAAGGAAGAAGATACAAATATTTTTTTTGGTCGTAACTAAACATTGCACCAATCCCACCTACTTTGGGGCAACAATTTATCCGTAAAGACTCATCCATCCATCCATCCATTGCTTTATCGAGGAAACTTCTTCTCGCGGGACACAAACACACACCCCCACAAAGTTGTACTGTGAACCCTTAAGAGGGTTGGAAGCGGACTCTAAAGTGGGAAACAAGCAAAAAGTAACGAAGGAAGCAAACTGACCACTAATCAATTAAAAATTTTGTTCATCTGTCCCGGCTGCACCAGGACCTACCGCGGTTATCCCATCGTTTCCCAACGATGGGAAACCGATCGCGACGTTCCGGCCGGAACAGCGACTGGACACATCCGGAAGGTAGCGAATAAGTTAGGGCGAAGTTTTCTGACACTTGTTTCAATTTTTCTCCTCCTTGGCTCTCCATTGCTCTTATTACCCCGTGCCGGACTCGTCCGTACTAATGGTTTAATTTCTTTCGTTCTTCATGTATTTGTTCTTTTTAGTTTGCCGTTGGGTCGTACTTTTTCGTACCCAAAAAAACAGCTTCCTTCGTTTCCGGGAGAGGCCCGGACACAAAACTGACAGACGGGACAGTCCTTCGAGTCCTGCTGCTTCGAAGTAATTGAAAACTTTGTCCCCCGACCTGTTTGCTTTGTTAATTGACTGGTCTCGGTGACGCGCGTTCGCTACTTTTTATTTTGCACTTCCCCCGTGCTCGGTGTAATAAAATTATTTCCCCATGCCCGGTGACGAAGGGCATGATAAGGGTTTTTTTTTTTTTGTTTTGGTTTTTGGGCCGGCGTTCGAAAAATGTTCGTTTAATTGATTGCTACAGCCACAAACAGCCGCATGGTTGGTGTGGCGGCAGTGACAGCGGTTGTGGGTCGTAAAACAGTTCGTCATCCACAGAATCACAATCCCGAGTCGGGAGTCAAAAGCAATGCGAAGGCAACAAAACAAAAAAAGAATACCAAGTATATCCACCCTGCGGGTAACTTTTAGGGCCACATTACAAAGTAAAATTTCCGAAACGATTTTCCTCGTTATGGTTTTTTATTGGGCTCGGGGGGTCTAGGATTGATTCGCCGGTAAGGCTTCACAGTCCGCAGGCAAACGACCCGGCGCCAAACATCATAAAATGCCCAACAAGTGCATTAATATCGTTCTCCGTACGTTTATGCACGGGTTTCGTATATGAATGTAAGCAGACGGTACATCTATATATTCATGAACTTTGGTGAATCGAACCGGTTCGCAGTTCGGAACAGACGACCCACGTGAACCATTGTGAATTGAAGCATCACTTTCGCGCTTGTGCCTAACCGCTCCTGATAGACGTTGGGCGTTTGCTGGGTGTCAGTGAGTAATAAATAATACAGATTATGCACTGATTATGATTTCCACGTGGCCAAATATTGACGCAACCGACATCGGTTCATTTCGACCGACGAACTGAATTATACCAAAGGTCCGTAAAAAACACATATCTAGCCAAGCTCGTTGTATCTGAGTTAAGCTGCACGTTAAGCCCTCGCTATGTCAGAAAAGGCAATCCGTTTGTAAGGGTATAGTAACGCGCATAAAGATGTCTTTTTTACGATATGTAGCATTGGTAGCGCATCAATAAAAGGGAACTAAAACAAAACAATTTGTAACTATGGATTACTATCAGGAAAGCCAGATGCGGGGAGCTGGTGGAATTATTATTTTATTCGAGTTAAGTAGCACAAATTCAATTGACAATGTTTTTTTACATTTACTATTGGTTCATGATTAACCATTATAATTAGGTGGTCGTAAAGTTATGTTATGAAAAAGATTTCGTGTTAAAAATGTAAACTCAAAAAATCTATTTCAAAAATTGTGTTTTATAATTCTAGTTTTCTACTTCGAGTTTTCCTTTATTCTAAAAAAATAATCGTTCTTTTTCGGGACTATAGTACTAGACATTCTAAGTTTAGTAGAATGAGGAACCCTTATTAGTACTGACCAGAAAGGTTCATGAAGCTTTTATTGAGTCAATTCGCTATAAATATGCTAAATACAGTCGTTGCCGTCAAATTTTGGCTGTTAGTCACCTATTTTTGCCTCTAAGGCATCAATTTTTGACAGCGTGCATCAATTTTTGTCTCTACTCCATCAATTTTTGTCAGTGTGCATCAATTTTTGTCTCGACGTCATCAATTTTTGTCAGTGTGCATCAATTTTTGTCTCTAAAGCATACTTTTTTGTCTCGTGGCCGCAAATTTTTGTCTAGCGTTAGT
>KI422511.1:24931-95835 GCA_000473375.1 Anopheles culicifacies
CACGAACAGGCGACAAAAATTGGTGACCAAGAGACAAACATTGATGCGTTAGAGGCAAAAATTGATGCGCACTGTCAAAAATTGATGACGTCGAGACAAAAATTGATGCACACTGACAAAAATTGATGACGTCAAGACAAAAATTGATGCACACTGTCAAAAATTGGTGACTTCAGGTCAAAATTTGACGGCAACGACTGTAAATACCTAGTTCCTTTCACTGTTGTATGTACATATTTAATTTTGTTATGCACCAATACAAAAAAAAAAAAATAGAAAACAAAAACATTCAAAATTGAAAATATTAGCTACACTCAATGATTCCTCTAACTTTTATGAAATCCGGTGTAAATACCTGCACCATCATCAAACGTTCGGAATAAACCAGCTTTACCACTCGCTTGTTTGCTGAGAATCAGTACGTTTATGAAACTTGTTATCTGCAAGCGCTCCGTCCACTTGCTCAACACAAACAGCTGCAGCAATGGCCCGCGATGTGCAATCGTACACCACCGTGCCCGGCCCGAGTAGTCCGTGATTATTGTTATTAAATAGAAAATAATTGCAAATAATTACATAATGACGACAAGTTACTCTTTTCACCACCCCGGCATTGCTTGGACGCGAGCCGAAGAATCTTGCACTTACACCGCTGCCTTCCATCGCCCTTTTTGCTGGACCCTTGCAATTCTTGTACCTCTGCAAAACCCACTCGTAACGTTACGCGAGAAGTTGTATTGAAAAGCTTGCTTATTGCTTTCACAATCTGTAGAAAGTTTTGCTGCTTTATTTTACTCACATCGCAACATTGCCGGTAAAACCTTTGAACCAGTCAAAAGTTTGTTCCTTACGGAAGGGCTTACAATATGCCCACCGCTCCTCTGTTTCGTTTAATGTTTATTTACTGGTCAAAAAGTTAGCTCGTACCGTCTCCATCATCACCACCAGTAGTGGAAGGATCGTTGAGAACGTTTTCCACCCTCGAGACGGATTAAAATCACGATCTGGCCCCAAAAAACGCACCAGGTACTGATGTTTACCTTTCACCTTCTGGTGGACGAAACTACGGTGGACGATAATCACAATCGATCATCGTTAGGCGCAATTAGGCGACCTGAAAAGTGAAGTGTGTTCGCTTGCTGTCCACATCTTTTTCTTTTGCTAAGGCTTGTTTGTGCGGTACGCGCGTGTGTGTGTGTACTGGTCTCTTTTCATCGAGATGGGTCACTGTGACGTTGATTCTTGGTCCCACTAGTATCATTTATTTCCTTTTTTTTTATCTTTTCAAGAAGTTTACCACCCGTTCGTTTCGTTCGAGGTCATCATAAATGGTCTCGTATGGGGAAAACCGCTTGATCAGCAGTTGCGTGTAGTGCCCTTTTTTTGGGGGGTTTAATCCTCCCGAGGGTAAAATGTTCCAACAAACTAGCCCTGAAAATCGTAAAACTCAATAGGTCCGAAAACCACTCAAGGTATCTAAGTAAATATCGTACGAAACGTTTCATACAAATCTCCCTTTTTGCCCTCTGGTTGGCAGTCGTACCAGTGGTTCACCATTCACCATCAAAGGGAAAGCTAAACTTTTCTGGACACATCTTCACAACTGATTGCTTCACCGCATTTTGTCATTATGCCATCGCAACATTCGGTTACGCCGGGCCGGGGATCGTCTCGAATCAAATGGTTACTTTTCTTCGCTGCCAAATTAAATTAGAACGAATTAAACATCTTCAATTTCACGCTCCCGTGACGCGGCCGCTCACTCGATGGTGTGCGCCCTCGTCCAGCGTTCCAGCAGAACAAATGGCACAAAAAGGGTGTGCCCTTGCAACTGAATTCGTCCACCACGCACTCCGGTACCGAAAGGGCACTGAATATTTGGGTGACAACGAAAGTCGAAATTAATTAATTTACGACGCAAGCTGTGAAATCAATCAAAATCTCGAAAGGAACTCCCATCCACGGGACAAGCAAGGAATGGGTCTGCTATTTCCACACCCGGAAACACTAACCCCCATTTGTTGGGTAATGGAACGGGGAAGCTCACGGTGATTATGTCGTTTGGATGTACAGGCGGGATTTTTCACTCCGTTGACAGCCGCGTTGTGCTGCGTTGATCAAAGTAAATAAATGAAAATTGCCAGCCAGCGCCACATTTACCCCGATGGACAACATTTTCTTTTGGGATTTTTCGGTTACGGGCATTCCAGAATGGTAGCAGGAGGAGATAAAAAAGCGTACGCATGAACACAAGCTCAGACGCACATGATAACCATTAAAAAATCATAAAACCAACCGACTTGTTTGGGGCGTACAAGAAAAGAGGGAATGGGACCATCTTCTTGGAACGTAACCATCGGATGAGAAATTTCGAAGAGGGAAAGGAAAATCACATAATTTGACATTTATCATAATAAAAGATGGGCATGCTTCAATGATGTGTGCGTGCGTTGAGAAAAAAAAATGGAATGGAAAATTGTATGTGATTTCTTTTTCTTTCTTTTTGGTAACTTCATCCACTTTTCAGAGCTGGCTTTTTCTTAGGAATGCGTCAGGATTTTGGCGAGCAGCAAATCGAAGGAAAGGATTATAAGTGTTCAAGAAATGACTGTTGTCCCTGTTTTCTTCCTCATCTTGATGACCTCGTTTAACTCCAAAATGTTGGTGTTGTCATCGTTTAAAATTTTGTTCCCTCTACTCTTATCCATTCCCGACCAAACACACGGGCTTCTTCCGTTTCCAGTATATGGAATCATCTTGAAATGAAAATACAACCATATGTTTAAGCACTGCTAAGGTACTGCCATCGCAAACCCGTGCCGGCACAAAATCTGGTCACCCTCTTACCATCTTGCTATCCCCCACACTTAATCGACACAGTGTGGATTAGCGTCTTAATGATGTGATTATGGTCGTAAAACATGTGGTAAAATTTACGACCATACGAACCGTTTGGAATTCGAACACAAGCGGCCATGGTTTCGGTGGAAAAACGTGAAAATTAGGCCCAACAGTTTTTTTTTGTCTCCCCAATCGTCATACACACCATGACGACCTCGGGCAGCGTTTGATCGCGCAGTAGATGAAAGGACACTCGGTGAGATATATTTTAAAACACGCCAACATCTTGCAACTTCTGCCCTGAGCTTACTTAATTATATTGGAAATTATTACACACACTCACCCTAAAGAGTTTCCGATGGTTGAAAGTGGCTGCAACACGTTTGGGAAAAACAACCAGATTAAGAGCTACATTTTATGGCAATTAACGAAACATTCTAGTCGCCATGGGCGCCACCTTGGACACGATGGCAAAGGTAAACGGTTCATCGTAAAAATTCAGCTAATTCAAACAAGATCAAGGCCAGGTGAGTGGTTCAAATGTTTAGGGAGCAAACGATCGTGCCCGGTTCAGAACTGGGGACTCAAAAATCCGTGAGTCCTCTGTGCTTCTAATTGAAATTTACGACCACACCACCATTGGAAACCGATCCATACTAGTGGTGCCACGTGTCATATGATTGGTTTGTTTGATTTATCGATCTATTTTTGGTTTTAGGTTTTAAAGCATTTTTAAACATGAATTTAAAGACTAGGTAAATTTTAAGAGTTCTTCATTACAGCTACAAACCCTTGAATGGGTACATATATCATAGCAAAAATCTTTTGTACCAGCAAATGTGAGCCTACGTGCTAGAACCAGCAACACATACTTATAAATCGATTTCCGAGCCCTGTTTAGTAGCTGCCGTTCGCAGCGGCTTATTAATAATGCTCCTAATTGTCCATTAAGGTCGCTTCCTTCAGTCACGTCCTGGCATGAAACGCGCGACCTAGCGCATCCCACTCGCCCAGACAACCACAACGGGTAACATTGCCCATGTTTCGGGGTCCCTGACTTTCCACCCGCGAAACACACTCTGATTGTCCATAATTAGTGTGAAACATGCGAGGTCATAAATTCACTGTTTACGATCTCCCGTACGTCAAAATGGGTGACTGTTTGATAAAAATAGAGCACCACGCACTCTGGAGCCTACTGCGAGACCGTCTTCCCTGGCGTTTCCCAAATGCGATGATGGTTACGCTGTGTAGTTGAAATAAAAATCTATATCGATGTCATAAAAGATCTCGCTTTACACCGTACGCCAACAGAACGGGAAAGTATCATGCTTCGCTCGACATGGCGCATGGGAATGAGCGTCATGGCAAGCCAAATCCAACCGGGGAGAGAAAAAAAAATGCGTGCGAGAATTTAAATAATATTTCTACGCAAAGCACCAAGCAAGAACAATAACTGCCGGTGCACGGAAAAGTGGTTGAACTATTTAATTCTTTCTTCCCTCTTGAAAAACTGTGAGTCTTCAATAAGGGTGGGAGCTTGTGTGTGTGTGTGCATCTTACTTCAAAAAAACTATTGTCCTGTGGACATGGTAGGCAAAGAAATTATGCGCCCATTCCAGTGACGCTGGGCGTGATGGCGTTTTGTCTGTACACGAGGTCACGCAATTTGTACGCCGAATCAAACCAAAGCGAGCAGGCAAACATAAGCATCTTGCAGCACATTCATATGAAGCAGTTTTGGTGGTTGCTCTTTTCGGCAGTACGCGGAACATCATTCTTTGCCATTCGCCGTCCCACACACGAAAAACGCACGCGATTTGGCGACTCGGTAATCGGCTGTTCCTCCTACAATGCCCAAAAAGTCAAAGAACACTTTTTTTTCGAAAGAAAAGAAATTATTTATTCGCTCTGGTAAATTAACGAACGCTTGGGTTTCGATCGTGAGCTCCTAACCGCCCGGCCAGACAATGGCGGAAGAACGAGCGACCTGCTGGTAACTGGGCCGATGTCTAATGCAGTTGATTGATGCCGTCCATCAAAATTGACGTCGTTTCTTTTATGCTTGCGATAGTTTTTAATTTTTATTTTAGATTGTTGGAGAGTTGCGTGCAGAAAAATGCGACTATAGAGGAAAATCATCACGTAACGATTAAATATAAAACTTTTTTTTACTTAACTCCAATAAAGAAGTATTAACGAATGTTGCAATTTTAACCGCATTACAAACTCAACCACAAGGCAAGATACGTGCAAAACAGAAGTCTATCGCCAAACTGTCCTTCAAGGTGCATTAGCGAACAGTTAGTGTGCACCACTTCTCATCCTTCAATCAGTGGCGTTGTAATGTTTTATGCTTTACTGTGTCATTTTTTCACCCTTTTATTCATGCACGCTTTACTCAACCTAATGCATTCATAGCTCACTCACTCACACGCAAACGCCTTTTATATTTTGTCACCATCGGAATGCACTGATCGTTATCGGCCGGTGCATTAGCGCCGTGAGTTGACAATAATGCTCGCTTGGTGCTCCCTAAAATACCCTTCGACAAAGGGTGGGCATTGTTAACAGGGGAACCAAGGGTTTATCCTTGAACCCCTTCGTCGTCCGAGCCACCACCATCCGATGGTGGTGCCGACCGTGTGTCTTAATTAGGAACCGCAACTGGCGCTAATGATCGAAGTGTGCCCCTTTGCACGATCGATGATCGATGAACGGGGAATTAATTAAATGCAAGTGTGAATACGCTTTATGGTACAACCGCAGCACGATCTTTTGTACCGAAAACCCATCCAAATGGAAGTAACTGGTCCGAGCATGAGACACACACACAGCTTCGTCATCGTTCAACCGTAGTCCGTGTTTATGATTGATGGTGTCTTATCCGAACGGATGGCTGGCAAGTCGTGATTTAGTGCACCGTTTGCCACCTGGCGTTTGAAAGGAGTTCCCTTCCTATTGTTATGTAAAATAATTAACCACCCGATGCAGTCCATGCGACATGCACCGAACATATATCCGTGATCTGTAGTGAAACGAACGTTAGAAAAATCGTCCACACTTCGTACAAACACCTCGCTCCGCATAAGACACGGAGCAACCACAACCTGTACACCCTGTCATCTGTTTGAGGGGGAGAAATTCAGCGCTCCCTCATCGAAAAGGCCACTTCATCTTGCACGACGCAAGCGACCTCACCAGTTGCTGCACCCTCCAACGGGCCGGTTTACAATCCGGTCTGGTCTCTCGGTCAAGTTTCGTCGATTGCCCGATTGGCACCCTCGAGTGGAGTAAAGTGAAACGGCTCAAGTGGGTGTATGTGCTATAAACACACGATCTCACATGAGCGAACCGCGACGGCGGCGGATAGCTTTAAACACATCCTCAACGTCTAAAACCCCACAATTGGCGTTGGACAACACCGAACCAGCACCCAACAACCTCTCTAGCATTATGTTCGTAACCGAGCTTGACGCAAAGTTTGAAGTGTCTTTGCGCGTTGGCGTACAACGCACAGCATCCCCACGGCTCGGAAACAACGAACCTGATTGATGGCAAAAGGAGGTTAGGACTTATGTAAGAAACTCCCCATCCAGGAGTCCACCAACGCTTGGTGGATGCGATATTGCGAGGAGCTTTCTCTTATGCCGTTTCTTATTTCCTCGAGTGCTAGATGGCGTCTCGGACCTGGGGCAGGAAGATATGTTCCCTCTATAATCCAACAACAACTGCAGGATTATAATTGCAAACGCTGAACGTTGCATCGCCCCGTATCGCCGACACAACGACTCCGTTTGATGATGGCCTCGATGCTTGTACAGAAGCTAACAGGGCTCTTGTGAGTAGATTCATCCGACGCGTGCATTGCAGTGAAGCAAACGGTACGGAAGCAAGGCAAGACACGAAACAAGATCGCCAACCTCCGCTCGCCGCACAATGTGAAGATTGAAGCGTGGAACAAGCAGGAAAGATAATAATTAGCTCAATGTCAATTGCAGTAACACAGCAAGCAACCCGCAAGATGGGTCGGAAGCAACCATGGGAAGGGAAGCGAAACGCCATCTTCATCCATCGATCCGATCGATCAACAGGGCATGGGCGGTGTTTAGTCAGGATTTTAATTATTGGTCCACCACCGACCGAACGCAACATCTCAGACAGCTGGATCGGATCCCCGATGGGCTCCTTGATGTCCATCGTCGCGTAAAGTCAAAGGAATCACAGTAGCAGTCCCAATCGCCGCACACTCCCAACTTACTCCTGACCAGAAATCGCAGAAAGACCGATACAAAAAAATGAGAACGAATCGAATGGATATAAATTACACTGGCGTCAATGGTAAGTTCGTCCAGCAACTTACATCCAGTTCGTCAACGTCATCAGTGTCAGTGGATCAGTAACGACCTGAAGAAGCTGAATGTTGCCGAACGTAGCTTTCCCCTCGTTGGAAACCCCCCGTGGGTACGTTTCACCGTGTGTCCTATCCTGTCTCTCCTCTATGTGGACCTTCGGAAATGACTTTTGTGTAATCCTTATAATTTCGATCGGCTTTTGATAACCACTGAAACAGGCAGACACGGTGAGCGTGGAAAAGAGACACCGAGCGATATTCCGATCCCCATAGCCGATGGATCAATAATCTTCTGCCATTCCCTGTCCACCCGTATCACACCTGACAGGGTCCGTTTCTAAGGTGCATATCCCTTTGGTTCCCGGTGTGCCCGTAGCCCGTTCTGCCCGCGGATTCCCAAGAACCGAGAGCATCAGTGCGAAGCGGGTGATAAAACTCATTAAACCTCTTTCAACGGTCGATTAGTTTCCTGATGAGGTTGTTACACAGCAACAGACCAGCCCAGCACATCAAGGGAGGTCTTTTCCGATAGCATTGCACCGCTCCGAATGGACGGTTGTGTTAATTGTTTTTAACGGACGATTGGATCGACGACGATTGGCAAGACGAAGTGGCATGCGAAAAAAAAGGGAACGCAGTTGACGCAAGGACAAGTAGTTGTTTTTTTTCTCATTCGCTAGCTGTTCCGGTGAGCGATAGAAAGATGATTCTCGAGAAACTATAGCTTGCGGCGATCGAGACCAGATGATACGCTTCGGTACGCTTACTTCAAACGAGACATGATGGTAATAACGAATGGAAGAACAAAAAACAAACCTACCATTGATTGAGCTCTGGATGAAGCAGATACTTAAATAAAGGTAAAAAAACACCTGTTCACACAATCTGTTATCAAACTAATTTTCGATGGTATGATTCCTTCAGTTGCTTTCGTTACTGCAATAAAACAGAATGCCTCTATGGTATGCTCTGATCATCAACTTCAATTAACCTATCAGACGATCGTTATGTTACATCCTATGGTTACAGATAAGAGACGTCTAATCACAATATTCCCCGTAACGGCGTCGAGAGACGTAACGGAGGCCGTTAAATTAAGCAGAGGATCAGGATACGAATCGACAGTAGTTCGTTCTTGTAGAGGGATTTTTACTATCGCCTTAATGGGCAATCCTTACATTCCGGTAGCGTCATGTTTGAACTCTGTCAAAGAAAGATAGGCCACATTTGCTCCTGGTTGGCTCTCCTGTCAGGATGTTCCTGTCGTGTTTCTAATCGCTTAAATCGCCAAGCAATCAAACCACACTTTTGGAACCACCCTATTTTGTTAAGCAGTGAGCTTGGTGAGCGTTTGACACCGATTATTCCATATTAGGCGTTTGGAGAGGCCAGAGTATTTTGGGTGTGTCAGTATTATTTTTGAGTGAGGAAATGTTTGATTATTGACAAATTTAATATAACTCTTTTCTGCTTAAAATATTTGAGATAATTTTTGAATTTATGAACTTGAATAGTAAATAAATATCCTCTTGAGTTATAAAACGGTAGGATTTTAGAATTCTGAGCGATTGAATAATTTTTTTTACAATGTTTAGCTCAACCATCCTTCATCGCTCACAGAGCATAGAAGCACATGGAACAAGTAACAACTTTTTTTACCGAACTTTACCGTGGAGGTTTTCCTCCAGGATAGCGGGAAAATTGTTCGAGTAAACTTATTTTTTTGTACCGGAACTTTTACTCCCACATCGCTAGAATGGAGCACCAACAACCAACGCAACGAAAAAATTACCAGGAAGGAAAGCACAAAGCAACGGTACGGTCCCCCGTGGCCATATGGCTTATTTCTCACTGGTTTTTAATTTCCAATTAAAAACTCAAAGTTGAAAGTTTTTGACATTGGTCTGGATTCCTGCCTGGCTGGTGGTTCGTTTCATCCCGCTCACCGATCGTCGGAAAATTGATGTCTGCCCAGTTTTACTCACATCAACCGGTGGCATTGCGGCATTTCCGTGCAGTGGTAGAAGACATCCAAAGTAGCAGTATCGTCATTGCCACCATGGAAGGGAGCGAGACGGAGAGTAGGTTGTCGAAGAATGTATCTGCGGTTTTTCTAAGCCGCCAAGTTGACGAGGAGCGGCCACACCCGATGTCCACAAGCACGTGCAGGCGCTAAATGGTGTCAAATTTTATGCGGTCTTACAACTGTCCGATGCGCCCGGGTGGTAATGATATAAGAAAAAATGTTTTCAAGATCTGTCAGCTAGAGGAGAATGGTTTTTTTCCTGCTCCGCTTTTTGGATTCGTCGTTTTGTTTTTTTGCTACGATCTTAATTTTTGTTTGTCAGCTTCAGGTTCTACTGCTGTGAAGGCTGTACGAATCGTAACGATGGGCACAGATGAAGTGGTACCATCTCAGACATTTGATGAAGATTTCAGCCTGTCAAAAGCCGTACCCGCTGTCGGTTCTTTCGCCCTGTCGAGTGGGCTAAGTGGTGGGTCAAGAGAGCGACTCGTTGAGTCGCACCATGTAACGAAGCAAATACTTACTTAAGACAATTCCCTGTAAGCAATCTGCTCAATCAGCCGGTCGCAGGATTTAATAGTGCTTCAGACACAAACTGCCCCCTCGGCTCGTAACGGAAAGGTTTTAAAAAGAAAATCGATACAATCACTATCACACAAACCCACACTCACACAGGCACATGAAAAGTGGCTTCAAATCTAGAGGTGCCCACGACTAGTTCCTTTCAATTCACTCCGCTAAGCGAGCGGCGATGCTTTGGGTGGAAAAATTGTCCAAGGTTAGAGGTGACTAATGGAAACGCGAAAAAATGTAGTAGTCGGATAGGGTGGTGTATTTTTTTTTTTGCGAAGGAAAACTTAACCTAGAGGTTACGAAGTTTAGGTGCAGGCTGCGGCAGAAGGGCGCAAGTATCGCTCTAAGTCCGACTCGGAGCGGCGCTACACTCAATCACGTGTATTGTGTAAGTAAACCAGCCAAGTGGTGTGTTGTAGTTGAGGCTGGTTTGGAGCTTGGTTAGAGTGTGTGTGTTTTTTAAATTTTTTTGTCTGTTGCTATTCCATTTTTCAAACATTTGTTGTCCACTCCCATCTGCACTCTTCCCTTGTGCATACCCAATCTCGGGAAGGAGCTATTTTGGATGGTTTGAAAATTGCAGCCACGGTATGTTGCATAAACCAAGCACAGATACCGTCCGATACCAACCTCAACTATCGTTCCGTGCTTGGGAGATTGACAGGGATTGAGAGAGAGCCTTGAGCGTCATCATTCAACATCGGTAGCACACAGCACAAACCAGCACCCCAGACTCTCGGCGTGAGGCAAGCAAAATTGTGATAGCAAGCGTAGGAAAATAATCCACCCGAATCGTGTGCCGTTTCATCGGGAGCAACTGCAGCGTACTTTTGCACCATGCAACAGAAAAGGGAGCGGAAATTTTCAATCAATTTTCAAATCAAATTCAATATTCAACAGTGACCGCTGCTGCAAGCGTGTTGAATCCAAGCATGGCAAAAGGCATCGGAACGTAACCGCAACTCGTTTGCCAGGCACCGAAATAATATGTTCAATAAATAGATTTTATACCAACAAACGTGGGTTGGTGTAGAAAGAACGAATGGGTTGAAGCATAAAACTGTTACCCACAACAAGCATTGCATAGGAAACATGTACAGGAAACCAAGCTAGAATTATGCAAGTATTTCACTAGACGATTTTTATGAAGGATAAAGGGAAAGGAAGGAAGGAAGATTTTTTAAAAATATCAGAAATGTACATTACCGAACATAATCAACTGTCAGGTTGTGTTAAACTTCAGGAAAAAAATGTTCCAATAAAACTCATCTACGATAGTTGAACAAGCTTTACCTGCAAGTAAAAAAGAGAAACACACAAAAATTTAAACATTAGTTCTCGTGTCAACTCGTTATGTCAATAAAAGGTTGCAGTGTTAATAGCAAGAGCTGACACAAACATGTTACTTTATGTTTTAAACCTCCACAAAACCATCCATTTGCCGTTCTTCCGTTTCGATGAACCCGTCACAACCCGGAAACTAAATACTGCTGCACTTACCGAGCGCTGCTGACAGTTTTACTACTGAAATTTGACCAAACAAATTTCACCCCCTGTTGTGTTCTGTCCAACCACCGTTCACCGTTCACAGCGACCGATAAGGCAGAGATAAATTTCTTCATTTATCCAATTAATTCTTCAACCATAAACATCATCCACCCGTGCTGCGACCGTAACGCAAACGGCCAAAGTGTCCCCAAAACTTCCACCAGAAACACCACAAGCAAGGGCTGCTGCTGATGCTAGCTCGGATGATGGCACTGGCGGTTCATGCTGCAGCAATGGCTTTTTGCGAAAATTCAAATAAAAAATTTCACCAGAAACTAAAATACAAAGCGACAACAGCAACAAAAACTTCGCCCGTAAAAAAAAAAACACTCACACACAGGGCATTGAAAGTCGGGAGCCAGTGGCGCTATGGTGAGCGAGATCCAATTTCACAAAAGCATATCTTCACAGGCCAGCATGAAGGCATCCGAGAACCGGGAAGGATGGCAAGGAATGGTACGGGTGGCATAGAAACATTAACACGGCTCCGAACAAGTCCAAAACAATGCAGTGCGCATCCGGAACGTAGCATAAGTCTAATGGCGTAAAACCCATCGGCAGGGATGCGCCAGGGAACCGGGACGCGCTAGACGAAAAGATAGTGACAGCAAACAAATAATGCGCTTCCTGTCCATGAAAGCGATAGCGGTACAAACTTTCTCGAGAATTGTTGTTGTTGCTCTCTAAACTGGCCCAACGAGCTGGCGAAACGAAAGAAACCTCCCTACCCAAAACCATATGCTGCGGAACATAACGATGGTCTTGTTGGGTGAGTTGTGTGAGCAGGGAGTGTGGCCTGTGGGATAACGTGGAAAGATAGCCCCGGGGTAAGTGACAGCAAACGGGACCAAATTTTTCGGACCAAAAATGCAACGTTCTCCGAACGATTGGAGCAAGACGACGACGAACAGGAGACAGGAACGTCGCGAGACCTCGAGAACCTCGTTTTAAAACGAGACCCCTATAGCAAACCGGACGAAGTGCATTGAGATATATCCCGGGCAACCAGGTTCCGCCGCAGGAGAAGGAAGATATTGCTAGCGTCTAAAACGAAATTAAACCCACAACCAAACAGACCAAAAACACAAAACAAAAAAAGGCCACGAACCAAACCTGCCAAACCTTACCGTCACCCACCTTCATCAGAGACCTGCACTGCTGCACATCTTGTTGCGCTTCGTTTTGCTCTGTCTTACACACTGTTCACTTTTAATTACCGGAAGTCGACGGAAGACAAAAGAGCAAACTCATGTCCGACATGCAAAAGCGTACGAACCGAATGCCAGAACTCGGTGCCCGAAATTATCCACGGTTAGATCTGTTCTTTGAGGTCAACAGGGTTGCACTCCCTTGCTGCCTTCGCAGCTCATGCACCCTAGTTCTGTGCACGGAATTCTGGCAAAAAGAACGATGCGGAGTGCAATGTTTCCTTCGTTCCAGTATGTGTGTTTTTCTTTCTGGACGAGTTTGGACGAAGCAAAGGATGCGTTTTGGCGGAAGTCCATCCAGTGCACAAAGGGGAGTTACTGATTGATAAACAGACCGCTTCGTTGGTAGAGGTTTTGTGGGGAAAAAAGGAGGTGGAAAGTTAACGAATCTTAAATGCATTCGGTCACGCGTTAAGCATTGCACTTTCATGTAGGTGGGTTTGAAATCAATTTAGCACACAATAACCCAAGCGACGTCTTGATAGATTGCTGTTAAAATATTCACTAGCGAAAGGTGTACTAAAAGAAACCACATTTTTTGCAGAACGATGTGATGGATTTGAGATTTGATTGACAAAAATCGTTAAAACTTATTTAACAATTCATTGCATTTTAACACTCCATATATTACAAAACGGGTTGAACTTATTTTGTTCACTTTTCCTATTTTTTAAACAATCCTTTCTCCAATATCTCGTGACTCCATTTTAAAGCCCATCTGGTCTGCACCCGAACCAAACCGCGAGATCGCGCACTAATCAAGCCACCAAAAAACGATCCGAATAGTCTCGGGGGCTTCTGAAGCGATCGATCAAGACGAATTATCAAACTAAAAGCATTGGAATGGAGAAATGAAGGTATCGGTGCATGCGCTGACTCCGCGCGTCCCGGAGGGCGTAAAGGGCAAACATAAAAGTGCATTTTTCAATCATAATCCATCACCAGGAGAGGGAGACGCGAAAGCAGTCTAAGAGGTGTGCACGATGGGAAACCTAACGATAAGAAGCGATTGCGCGAATGAGGCAGAGGCCAATCGTGCAATCCGCGTCTTCGGTCCGTATCTCTTGGTGGTTGGCAAAAGAGGCTACGTTGTGTGTGTATGTGGTGGGATAAAGCGCAACGAAAGGGACGAAAATGGCCACCATCACCACCGTACCACCTCTTTTTTCCGCCAGTAATCATAATTTTATATGTTCCTTTGGTGCTTTCCTTCCCGATATCGCTTGGCACGGACACAGAAACGGCGTGCAGTCCATCATCATCGAGCGTCGTTTCATCTTCTTGACGGTTTGCTGCTGATGCTGGGGCAAAAGAACTGGGGCGCAGATATATAAATACATATAAAAAAGAACCTCAACTCCACGCCACACCCGAAACGTACCGAGATACGGAACATGTGGCCACTCTGGGTTCATTTGATGCGAAGGGGGTCGCCGTCGCCCGTCGTTAAAGGTTGAAAATCTATATTTCATTCGCTTTAATACGAAAACAAATTAAAGGTCGTGCCATAAATTTTAAATCATTTTTCCTTTAAATTGATTTTTTATGTTTCACTCCGGAGCGGACACCCGCGGAGCAAACTCCATGGGCCATGGTTTGGGCATACGCTTCGTTCAACTGGGCTGGATTCGGTGGTGGGAGTATGCTAAACTTTGCTAAGGGTTCTACGCGCTAGATTAACCCTTCCAGTAAACATCATTCCCGTTAAGAGGCCATGGCCTATGTGTGTGTATGCGTGTATGCCAGTTTGTGTGTGCCTTCTAGCCCGTGGCACATTAAAATCCGGACCAATCTAAATAAATAATCTCATAACATCTATTGCCTGTTGCGAACACTTCCAACGGGCTCGACGGGTAAATAGAGACATTTTCACGATTGATGCGTTCCTTCTCAAACACACACACATACTTTGAATGTCCTCTGCTCCACCCATTCGTCCATCACTCCACTGGTAAAAGGTAATTTCAAGGAAAACAAGAAAATTTAACACGTGGAGCAAAACAACCCTCCCTCCCCCAAAACAAAAGGGGCGGAATTGCTTCCGCTGTTCCGCTAGCCAAAATTCTGGAACTGATTGCCTTATGTCACACCTAATTTCCTATCGCGGGAGTTCCAAGTAGCAGCATACCGCCCAAAAATTAAAACTTTAAGCCTTATTCTACACCCAACGATTAATTACCACCGTGCGCATGTGGCACACGTGATCGCAGGTGGTTGCGTAGGAAAATTAGCTTAAGCACTTCGTCTAATTACATGTAGCTGGATGGCCACTAATAAGAAAGCAACAACATCTCTAAAAAAAATAAAACATGAAAACTTTTCTACTGCACAAACGCTGGGATCGATGTAAAGATTAAAGGGAATAGCAGCAGTTACGGTAGCGTTATGGTTATGGAAATGCGAACAAAAAATGTGCATAAATTATCTCAATCATCAAAGGTACGTCTCTGCATGTGTTTTACAGTTGTGCTTGATTTCTAACGCAATTAAACACAAAGAAATGATTTTTTTTTATACTTGGATCATCCTCTAACAGTCTACAATAATATAACAATAACGTGTTATCCTGTCCAAAGAGTTATTCAATCATTACAGACACATTTCGATAAACAAAGCATTAGAAAGATACATCACTTGAAGAGTCGTCTCGAAATTATATATTCACTTCTTCTCAACCAGCAATATTCAGAATAAATAAAACAATTCAACCCAACGAGATAAACATTTGCCGCACCCTAGAGTGGTCGCTCATCGACTCGTCGGTTGTACCCAAGTATGAAGGCTCGTGACCCCTGCCTAAGGGCCGGGAATGCCCTCGTGCCACGCTAGACCGGCGTCGTGCAAGAAGAAATTTAATTTCACGCACACTTCAGCGGTCGTAATGGTAATGATTATTATTATTTTAAATAACTTCTCCAGCCGTCTCGAGTCGCATGGTCAGTGTGCCACAGTGCCGGCAAATGGGGGAAAAGGGCAAGCAAATTTAGCAACCGGAGACGCACAAAACACGCACATGTAGTACGGAAAGCCGACCGTGTGCGAAGACGAAACGCACCAAGCAACGCAACTGTCAAGATGAACGAACGAAGGGACGACGCGAAACAAAAGCCATACGGTAGTTTTAGGGGTGTGCGGGATAGACAAAATGAAAAATTTACATAATTTTCGTTTGTCCGTGTTTCTTTGCTTCGATTTCATTTATCTTCATCGCTTAGTCTCCCATTGCGTTGTGGTGGAAACGAGATGGAAATGACTTTTCCAACCACGTTGGGTTTGCTTTTTAGCTGCCACAAAACAAGACACGCATGGCCATTTGGTTTCGTCAGCCTTTGGAACGCATGAGTGCCCATTTCAGCGACATAGCGAAAAAAAAGTATGTACTCACATGTAAACTGCTGACGCAAAAGCCGATCCAAATTCCGCGAGTGTAGAAGAATCTCAATTCTTATCAAGCTCGCAACCCACACCACTCCATATGGGCTCGTCATAGGGAAAAAGCGTACGCTTACACACATACACACACACACAAAACTGGCAACCTGTCGCAGGCAGGACACCGGCACAGTCAGTGTTTCCGACGCTATCTTTTATGACAGATTTTAATGGTAAAAGCTTGGTTCACACGTTGATACTGTCGGGAGTGTCGCCGTTCATGGGGGATGTAAACGGGACGTTCTGTGGATCGATACATTAACGCACGAGTTGGCGAAGGAGCGCGGACGGAGGTAAGTGTGCCTAAAGCATCAGCTCGCACTCGTACGAGAATATAAGGAAGTCACGTGAATTATTGCCTTTTAGATGTCATTGGAAGTAAAACAGTAGCATGTATCGAACAGACACTAGGAAACTTCCAC
Organism: Anopheles culicifacies; assembly: GCA_000473375.1. Taxonomy (NCBI): domain Eukaryota; kingdom Metazoa; phylum Arthropoda; class Insecta; order Diptera; family Culicidae; genus Anopheles; species Anopheles culicifacies. The sequence goes on from KI422511.1 coordinate 41,336, forward strand.
AAACATGGAGCATAGACGACAGTGCACTAGCTGTGTGTTCACATTTGAGGAACGGTCTAATAAGTTCATGAACAGGTTACTAAATAACTTGAGATATGTCGGGTTGTGCCGCTTGGAAGCAGGATAGTAGACAGTACACCAGCAGCTAACGCTCGGTAAGATCCTTACACTCCAGAAAGCATAATTAGAAAACTTCCATTAGACACGTTGGATGCTCCATTTTACGACCGCAGATCGTACCGGCATCAGAGCGGGCCTCCGGTTCTTGGGCTGGGACATAAAATTTTATTGCTGAGCATTTAAATCTATCCACCTTCCGCAATGATCACACACACACACACTCAAGGAGGATGGAGGTCAATGGCTGTACAATCTAAGAAGAGAAGGATGGTTTTCATTTCGATTTTTCCTCGCTCGAAACGAAACACACCGGCCTGGTAGGAGACTGAAACCGAAACCCGGCACGAAGGTGACGATGGAGACGATGTTGCGTGTGTTTAGTATTTCGCAGGAACTTTACAATTCTCGTCAGGTTTGGTCTGACCTCACACTTTACGAACCTCATCCCCGCCCATTCCATGCTCACTAACGTTTAGGCTGGCTTCACGGGCATAGCTTCGATTTTATGGCAATTCACTTGGTGCCGGAGGCTGGGATTTCCGTTCGAACATTAAAAGGGCACCCACTGCATACAGCTGCGGATTTGCTCAACATCGCAGCCCGAAGGTCTGGACAGTGCGTTTTTATATGCTGATGTGTGACTTCATGCCACCTTCATGCGCTTGGTGTGACTGCGCTTTAGCCCAGTACGTCCCCCGAACATAAAACGTCCTGCCCTTGTATCTGCCGTGGTCCGATGAAACCCATAAATCCTAAGTGGGACGAAATGGTTGTCTTCTTCGACTTGTACTACTTCTCCCTCTTCCTCCTACCATTTAGTCACCCCGTCAGTGGAGGCTGGTCAGTTAGTCATACCCAAACCCCAAGTGTCTGAAGTCATGTTAACCGATACTGAGCCAGGACGAGGAGGTGATGTTTTACTATCAGCGAGCTTAAGATGGACCCCGTGTACAGCAAATGACAAAACCATCCACTGAGGCTGCGATGAGCAACACTAATTTGCTGAGGTCCGCTACCATGGCCTACGTCCTGAGCTGCTTCGCCCAAGCTACGGAGGAATTATCTTCCGGATTGAAAAATTAGCCACCTCAGCGGCCATCGTTCCGTTGGTGGCTCGAGAGTGATTCGAGCAAAACGATAATGGCGCGACAAGCAGCGGCACTTTACCAACACCCATCACCATCATCATCATCATCTTTGTATTCTTATTTTTCTTCATCTTAGCCATGTCTGTCCATCGACATCACCGATGGAAGGTGCATGTGTCTGGAAACGTTGGGATGGGATCAAATTTAATGTCTCCCCCGTTTTTTTTTTTTTTTTTGTTTGATGTTGTTTCGTTTTGTTTCCCGTCCATTCGGTTACTTCTGACCCACAAGATTGGGTACGTTCGCGCGTGGTCAACAATTACGGTACCTGCCATTAGCAAGTGGGCCAGTAGTCTCTTGCTTCAGTCTGCCCAACCGATACGATTCCTTTGCGTCAAATTTAATACAATCAACAAAATCGCACCCCCTAAACGGGGTGGCTTAATGAAGATTGGCGAAGCACATTCAGCGCACACACACACCGATCCCGGTAGGCAAAAGCTCCGGAACATAATCTGCAGCGTTTTACTTCCTGCAATAAAAAATCCCCTTCCATGGTTGGAAACAGCCGCCGTGAAGTAATGATTTTGCAATAGTTCAATTTGGGTGAACGTTTGCTAAGCCGGGCCGGGTTTAGGCAACACAACACATTAATTCAGTGACACACGTAAAACCACTTCACAGACTTTTTCCTCGAGAACGAATGGAACTTCAAATAAGAATTGCACAATGTTGCTAATCTTTAGCATTTGTTTGTTCCCATTTCCAAATTGTACATTTTCGATTTTCTCAGCTTCCATTAGGCTCTCACTCAGGACATCCCGCGTAAGGGTTTGACAAATTATCGAATCTATTCCATGATTACGATGATTGCCAGTGATTTATCCCGTGTCACATGCTTACACTCTCGTCCTCCAGGGTGGTTGTTTTTCTACGCATTTTTCATAATAATTTCCACCTCGGTGGTTGTAAAAGAAAATAGAGGAATTGCACCATTCCATCTGCAAATACAACGATGGAAATGAAAATAAAAAACAACACAACGGCAACAAAGTGCTTGGAGCTTTCAACATTACGCCGCCATAAGTGGATGTACCCAGTGCATATTTCTAATGGAAGTCTAGAACACCGGTTGAGGATGAGAGAGAACGAAATTAATGGCCAGCGGTTGGGAACAGTGGCACGGATGAAGAAATAAAAAGAAAATCATTTCAATGCTATGGATTTTCCGGACAGGTTTTCCTACCGCGGCAGCAACACATTGACACTTTCCGCGCTGTCGTACTGTCTTCATTAGAACCTGCCAGCTCGTTTCCGTGGAAATCAAGCACCGAGAGTAAGCAGGATGAAATGCTTCTAATGGATATTTGAAAGAGACGAGGGAAAACAGATACACATTCACACAAGAGGGCAAAAGGTGAACCCAGCATGATGGGGTAAATGTCTCTATCAAACGGCTGTCATTGGCGATGGCTAGGAAACATACATGCGACGGTATGTGAAGTGTTTTTTTTTCTGTGTATGCCATGTACAAAATGGGCCCACAATTTGTCTCATCCACCATTCCCTCTCATTCCCATCTGCAACGGGTCCGTACCCTCCCTGTAGTCTCTAATACGTCCATGCGAAAGAAGTTTAACATTTGCAGCAAATCTACGAACCATTTGTTTAATTTCAACTGTTCCTGCTTATAGCTTTTCCGGAAGGCACATAAAACGCGAATCATCTATGAGGAAGGGAAAAGGAAAGGACGGAAGGAAGGGAGGTACACCGGTAATGGTAATCACAAACGGGGTGGAATACTTTTATGAATCCAAACACCTCTTCATCTTGTGCTGAACGCGCGACAGTTTCGCAATTTTCCATTACACATTTCATCCCATCCCATTCCGAACGCTTTTCTCGTCAAGCATCATTACGCGTTGTTTTTACGTCGACAAATTCCACCCACACCCCCAAGGCATCGTGCTGAAGGCAGGAGGAGCAGAGGGTGGGGTTGGAAGAATTATGGAAAATGCGTACGTGCGGGCAAATTTTCCACGCGCGTAATACACACGGTCGCCTCTTAAATCATTTTCTCGCTCGATACTTGCTAAATATGTGCGGCATGGTATAGCAGGGAATGGAAAAAGCGAATGCAGGGTGTGGAAATCCGTGGAAAAGAACGCGTCACAAAACGCGGCAACCCCGGTACATGGCGAAGCTACAGTGCGCAGCAGTGACGTGGCTTTAATTGGAAAACCATAATCGCTGAACCGTGCCAGGTGCCAGGCAGCGTTTTGCGACCGAGGTTAGTGGTTTGATTTTCCGTTCGAAAGGAGCTGTGAAACGTGCAACACCCGTGGAAAACCACACCCGAAGAAGCTGGCGCTGGTGTGTGTGCGTGGTGTGTCGCTTTTTCCCAATTATCTCACCTACGCTCGCAGGGCAAAACCAGTCCACATGTGCACTTTTGTCGTGTACCATTCAACTAACTTTAATTTCGTTTCATCACCTACGTACTTCACCCACCCTCTTCTTCTATGGTCGTCGACCGCTTATCCTACCCATGTCCGCGTGTTCTATTGCTAGCACGTGTGATCGTAACCACTGCTTTGTTTCGCGATCCTTTTCGCGCTGCGTTTGCTTTCTCGCCTAGTTTAATGTGCTCTACCTTTTAACAGTTCGCATTTTTTTTCCTTTTATCAAACTTTTCAATTTAAATGCTAATCGGCTCCAGGAGACTAACACCGACCGTGGCGTACTCATTGCAGCCGACCGGGAGTCCTGGAGTGGGAGACTGAAGTTTTGGGTAAAGTCTTGATTTGGGTGTTATATTTTTTCCCCTTCATTCTCTATTCACCAATTTGTCCTATTGAATTCGGCTTCCTGAATTTCCCCCGACCGAGTGGAAGGAAAATGAGGTGGAAAACACAATTTAACAATTCAGTTACCGTACAAGCTCCGCGGAAGACGCAAACGGAAATGGATGAGTGATCGGGAAAGCTTCTTCTGGGGCTCACGACAAGAGCTGGAGGAAAGCTTAAGGATATTAGGAAAATTATCTTCTTGTACAAGACGCAATGAGTACGTTTATTAATTTTCATTCGTCACCGAGCAAACAAAACAGACGCTACTCGACTGCAAACGCACAGGTGTTTAACCTTGCCAGAACGCAACAACTTCACTCCTCACATTTCACCCGAATACCGAGCGGGAAAATCGATCCTGTGTTTTTTCTTCCATCAACCAGTGACACGCAAACCGAATGGACGTTGTTTTAATTTCCTCGCTCCATACGCGATCCGGTGAAAAACGCAACATGCTTTCGCGCAAAATTATGACATCCGTCCAGAGGGACGTGAACGGAAGCGGTAAGGTGTTGTCGAAGGATATGTTAAGGGAGCTATGGTTCGTTGCTACTTTTATGCGGCGTTCCTTTTTGCCCACTTCCGCAGTGTGTTGTGTCAACTATGCGTGTGTCATAACCGTCCATGGGACGGTGCGGAAGTTTCATTAAAATTAATTATATTTTCCTATCGCATACCCATTTCTCCTAGAACGTTGCTAGAACGGGACGAGCCACACAACCAACTAGCCCCTTTGAGTAATGGAAGAACAACGACTTATGGTACGCAATCGGAAACTCGGAAAAATGCCACCCGGCATCGATTCGCATGTGGAAGATTTTTTTTTTTTTTCATCGGGGGCTAAAGGGAAAGAAGAAACCACAAGGAAAGGTAGGTAAAATAGGCGAAAAAAATAGGTAAAACTCGCGCACAAAACAAAGTGACATCGGTAGCGGAAAAGCAAAAGTGGAGAGAGAGAATAAAAAAACGCAATACAACAACATCGAAACAACCCCAAAGCTGGTACGTACGCAAAACCTCATACATTGTGGGGGCCCTATAAACGCATGAATAATATAGAGGAGCGTGAACGACCAGGCGCGTATCGCGCGGCGCACGGTGAACGTGTGTGCATTAAGTAGCATAAAGTATAAAATTTTATGCTCCAGAACGAAGTGTGTTCCCCAACCACCGGAGCAGTCGGTGTTTTCCATTTTAACCTCCTTTTAACCGGCGCTGAAAGACCCACCCACTCACACTTCCTCTCCTACGGCTCTTTTGTTCCCTAGGTTTGTGAATTGCGTGGTGATGAACGATGGGATACCGGGTGCACTGATGGTGGGCTTCAGATATTGAAAATCCGTACATTAATGCCTACCAATCCCTGTGTACATCGGGCAGGACTGTGACGGCGTGTGGCATATAGTGTGTCGTAAACAAAAATAATATTTTATTTAACATTATTAACAACAATGTATGCCCTCTTGCGATGCTTACAAGCGCACACATTCACACGCATACGGCACGGGAATTATGTTGACTGTAAACCCCCCGAGTGGCCGAGTTCGAGCAGCTCGAAGGGTTGACACGCAGATGGCAAATGGCAAAAGTAGGGAAGGTGTAATGATTAAAAATTTAGCAAGGTAAAGTTCAATTTATCTTATTTTTAATTTAAAAATTTATAAAAAAAACCTTTTTCCTGTTGCACGGCTGGTAGTTAGCAAAAGTGACCAACCAGTCGCAGAAAATACTTTGTCAAATAATCACCCGAACTCGACACGTTCCAGAATGATAGCACAACGAAAAAAATCACTAATGTTAGCTTCAATAGTGATAAAACATTTCATTAACCCACTCTCCTGCCCGGTATGCAGTCCGAGTGCCATTATAATGCTATTCATATTTTAATACACACGACCCGCTTCCCTACGATGCATTGTGAGGCATGCGCTCGCCGAATTGAAAAGGAAATCATCATTTCCGGCATCCATCTTGCACTACCAGACAAGATTCAAAAGGGGACGGACCGGTTCATTTTCAAATAACTACCGTCGACCTCAGGAGCATCCCCTGCTCCAATTAACCAACGACCCCGGTACGCAATTCGGAACCCCTATAAACCCATCACGCCCATTGGGAAAAGGACCGTAGCAACCAAATCCAAATCTACGCCAAGCAAACCCACACATATCCGTATCTCGTTGCCAGTATCTTCGTACTCACCTGCTGAGCATAATAATTTCCCTCGAAGGTAAAGCAGAAGTACGCAGCGGCGAAACAAAACAACCTCATACACAAAAAAAAGAAAAAGAAACCCCCACGAACAACCATCAGTAACGTTGAAGGTAGTTACTATTATTCAAAACGCCGAAAAACGTTTTCCATAGTCTGGGTTCGCCTTCTTCGCAAGGGCAACCTTCGACCTCAACGCACCTTTTTCCGCAGCGCATGTGTCCCCGCGGTTGGGTATGTACAGACAGGCGGACACACCGATTCGGAAAGCCTTTTATGGTTGAAGCAGTCGGTTGCGGTTCATCCCCACGGTACGGTGATCATTATTATCATTATAATAACTAATTAAATTTTATTTCCATCCTCCCCGCTACCCCTGACCCAGCTACATGCCTCCCACACCGTTGGTTTGTCCTTCTTATTCTTCCACACTCTCGCGATGCCCCCGTTTGCTATTCCAATCAAAATCATGGAACTCATTAACGTAAATCTCATTTCTTACAGACCGTTGAGCCGCACTTACTTGAACGCTCCAGCTCGTTTTGTCCGGGTTTTTTGTTTGCCCTTTTGTCGTTATAATGAAAACTCCCGACACAGTTATACCACAATTCGGGCGAATTTTCCACCCCGTAGCTAAGAACCATCCAGAAGAAAATTCGCTTTTACCCGTGTCGAAAATAAAAAGCTCCCGAAAAAAGAACGTCGACAATAAATGTAAAGTTGTACCACTTTTAGTGCAGTTGATTAAACTTTTATTTGTAACTTTGGTGGGTTGAGAATTGTCACCATCACAGCATTCGGTCCTCAGATCCTCACCGTGTCATCGATCTTCGCCATTCATTACGCTATGCAAATTTGTACCCGATGTCTGAAATTATAGTACACCCGGTCCGTGATAAATGGCCGCTCATAAATTCATCCGCTGTGGATGGAAAGTGGTAAAAATGCAACCCTCCTCCCCTCATTCACCCGGGCCTTTCAACACCCTGTTCGGTCGGAATCAGAATCGGAATCGGCTTTACCGATTATATTGACCACCAGCTAGTTAGGCGCGTGATAATGCAGAATCTATCATTTGCATGCATCAGTCGCCGGTACACCCTAACACAAATGGCAGACAAAAGGTATTTCCTACCGCATCCGGATAAGCCGACGTGCGTGTGTGCATGTATGTGTATGCGGAGGAAAATGGGATTTTGGTCAAAACCCTCCCCAAATCATTGTTGTCCCGGTGCACGATAATTGAAATTTTCCACTAAATTATTCAGCTAGCGCAATGCAATGTGTGCAGTGATACGCGCGTACATAATTATGATACGGATATCTGGCGCTACAGCGGGCACGTAAATCAATAGGCTTCTGCTAAATTTCACCACAAAACGTTTGGCGAGTGTCCACGTTACCACGCCAAACGCAAGACCACCATGCAATGCCATGTATCAGGCTAAGCTTATCCAACCTCAAACAATTCCTTTCCCATCTCCAGGAACGGGATATCCCACGGTTCTCGGTCTACAAATTACCGCAATCCTCCGGACTCTCGCGCACGGGGAACACGAGTAGGCAAATTTGAATTCGATGAAATATTTGCATAATACATAAAATAATTCCATTTCCCAGGGAGGACTATTTCCCACCTATTGGGAAGGACGGGAATGGTATCGTTCCACTTCCGTGCTGATGCGTTGACTAAAGCCTAACTCGATTCGTGCACGAGCAACCGTACCGAACAGTCCCAGGTGTGTTTTAAAAGCATAATCACCATTTGCAGGAATGCTGCCACTACTTCCTCACGGTTCCGGTCCGAAAACCCGGACGGCTTTGGAAATTGATTTCATTGAGAGCATAATTTGTTGGCTTTGTGAGGGTGGGGGGGGGGAGGACGAGAGTGGGAGAGGAAGAAAAACTCCACCAGAGTGGTCGTCCTTTCCGATGGGTTCCATTCCCATGTCTGCACTGTGCACCAGTTTTCGGGACAGCATATTGCAACTCGGTGGAAATGCTTGGCTCCACATTTTCACCGAGCGGAATCGTTTTCCGCTGGCTGGCGAGGGCAAGGAAATGAGTGTGAAGCTAAATTGAATGATTTATCTTTCCGGTCGCAAGTGAGAAAGACAGACGACACGGTGTACATGGTGCGGCTGAGCGAAACGTTCCGACCGATCAACCGTAAACCTCCCCGGAGCGGATCATCAACGGCAACTGGCAACGGGTCCGCTTTCGTCTGTCAATCAAAGGAATGTGGACCTTGGTAGGAAGCAAAAGAAAAAAAAGAGATACTGTAGGGAGTAAGTTTGAAGAAGGACGAAAAATCACTACCAACGCTACCCGAAAGAGTGGCCGCATGTGGCAGATGAAGATTCTACTCTCTTGTATTTTGCTTGCTTTTTTCCTTCGTCCTGTTATATTTCGATCACAATGGAATGAAGTGTGAAAAAAAATCACATAATCTTTCCTGCAATCCCACCGAACGGAGGCACACAGAAACCTGCAAAGGTGCCTGGAAAAACTGAAGAGCATGAAAAAATCTAACAAATGCTAAACAAAAGTGGAGAAGGAGCAAAACCAACGCTTTCTTATCCTCATACGCTCCGGAATGGAAAAGAAACTCACCCCCACCCACACACACACCTAAACTAAAAAAGGGAAGAAAAAAGCCACACGCTTATCTTTGAAGCAACATTCCACGGTACGGCTTGCCCCTTGGCAGTAGCAACAGGAGCGACCTCAAGAATGGAATGAAGCAGGAGCACCGTACCGCCAAAGGATCTAGGAGCAACAGACGAATCTTACAACTGCACTGACACAACCACGAAAAAAAAAAAACACCGCACGTCAGAAAATAGAAAAAAGCGGGCAGCTTCTGCCTTTCACGCAGGCCGGCTTACATAATTTATGTTGCGTAGCTACCATTTCGAGTGATAAGACTGCGGATATTGCAAATGCTTCTCCACGCTCTGTTCGTGTGCCTGATTCCATCGTATTTTTTTTTTTTTGCTTTCCTGCAGGAACCTTAGAGGAGGAACAAAAAAGGCACATAGACCCATCGGCACAAAGAGTCGCAATGCCTATTGCGATCAAAGCCTTGCCACCATACCGATACCTTCCCCTGGGTTATCCCTGGCCGAGTGATGTGGGCTACGTTTACATATGTTCCTTTTCTAGAAAGCCCCATCTACTTTGGACATTTTGGGGGAAGGATGCAGGATGCGGGGGTATGATTTTGATGGTCGAGAACAAAAGTTCTTCAAATCCATGCACACCTCGGAACATAACAACTGGGGAGCAATGTGGAAAACCCTGGCGTCGGGCAGAAAAACCATTCCTTCCGTGCCATTTCTTTTACGAAGGAGAGGAAGTCTAGGTTTTTCTTGCCATGCCTTACGTTCGCTGTGATGTCGTTGTTAGGCCTACCGCTTCCACTGCCGTTCGGTTATGGACGGTCTCGAAAGGAATTACGGTGCCGGGTGGGTTTTGCAGATCGTTCGAACACAGATGCTTTCGTTCCGTATCATTGCCAGTATTGGATGTCGGTGCTGGAAGCAGCTGACCAATGTACATCCCAAAGCAAAAAAAAATGACCATAAACTCAAGCACACGTACTGAAAGGACACGAGGGTGGGATGATAAAGGGCAAACAAAGGAAGCAAAAAAGAAGAAGAAAAAAAACACATAAGCGCCCTAGAAGCAAAGATCGAAACATTATTGGTACATAGTTGTTTGCTTGGTACCTCACCGCCTTGTAAGTCATCTCTGGGAGTCTTCCCTTTATACAATCATCCCGTATCGTCCGGATGACACTTATGAGATTGTGGAAAATGGTCTATGGCAAACGATGAGCTCCGTAAAACAAAAACAAAAATACCATGATCAACGTAAGTTCAAAGGTAAGTTATAGCATGAAAAAATAAAGAAACATCAACCACACATGCTTGAGATTGGAGCACATACAACAAGAAGAAAAAAAAATCTCCCCAACCAAGTGGCACGTGGTCCCATTGTGCCAGCAATCAGGATTGAGATGAGCAAAAACGCAAAACAAACAGAGCAAGAAGTAAAACAAACAAAAAAATACATTCAATTCCCAACCGGTATGTTATTCTAATGGAGGAATGTGCCACTTCAAGAGTACCATCGAGCTAACAAGCCCGTTGAATGAAATGGCAAGAATGCATACCTTCCTGACCGAGACCGAGGAAACACTACTACTTAACGCCACGCCAAGGATGACAGGACGGGAACGCGTGTACATTTGCTAAATTATACGAAAAGTGGTGGCCACTGGATGCGTGTGTCACATATGGTGCGTAGATTGCGGTGATTTATGGCCAGTCGCCACCATACGCCAAGATAGAAGCTCAGCTGCCACTTAGCGTTCGACAGCTTGGTAGCAACACCCGGGTTTTGAAGATTTACTGTGCCAAATTCGTTAGTGGCCTTTAGGTACTTTCGCCAGTGAATCTTCCTTTCCCCATGAATCCAGCAGTAATGGCAGGAAGCGGTTTGTGTTGTATAAAATTCATCGCTCGAGCATGTAAGTGCATGTATCCCACCACAGGCAAGTGACGATTGAAATGACCTGTAAACGATGCCAGGAACAGGTTGAAATGTGCTTTACTTTAATTTTATTGCAACAATTAATTTATGTTGCTCGGAACCCCGTTCGCTCACGGTGGCGCATATTGCCACCAATCTTGATCCAGCCGGGCAGATAATCGCTCGGCGTAATGGCCAATGTTTCATAATTTTAACAGCACCACAACCACAACGGTGCTGTCAGCAGTCAAAAATCACCTCAACCGTCCTGCTGTGTTTGAAGTGGTTTAAAGTTCCTGACCTGACGCTCCGGGGACCCAAACCCGGAAAGGTGTTTATCTGGCCAAAGGAGCGGCGGACCCAAGGCACGAGATTGCCAGGTTCGTGCCCGATGCCTAGGCTTTCATGCTAGGTAGCAATTCAAACTGCTCAAATTTTGATAGTATTCCCATACTCCTATTCTCCCATGGCGACGGAGCACTGACATAAAAGCCCAGGAAATACGACTCTAATCAACCATCGTGCTAGCAGCAGTGGAAGGACTCCCGGTTTAAGGAGTATCGTTTTTTCCTCTCAAAACTACGTATTACATTTTACACATGGCACTCACATAAGCGGACAGGGCGAAAGGAACTGCTAACCATCCACTATGAAGAAGCAGGACGAAACGGTACGCAATAAAAAAGCATAAACGTAGTAAACAGCTTATAAACGCTGCCTACCAACGACGCTTGATGATAGCCGTTGATGGCGCACCGTTTCGCCCCGTTCCCGGTTTCAATCTGCCTGCAAGGTGGCTCGTTTCTAATAAACGGGTGCGACGTAGACGTATTCGCAAGCAATCCTCGTTCCATAATGCCATGAACCATGCTCGGCCGTTGTAAGCGAATGCGCGCTTTTACGACTCCGGAACACGTGATTCCGCAGCTCGTTTGTTTATGAAACATGCTTCTGGTGCTGACTTTCCGACCAGGTACACCCTACACAACAGTGCCGAGTGATCAACGGTGGTGACAACGGTGGGCAAACAATGTTCACATCAGCACCACCATATTGACCAGTGAGCGCGTCTAGCATCCTACCTAGATGTAATGTTTGTGGATGCGTTTTGTTGGTTCTGGTTTTCCTCGGCCGCCCGGTAGGACAAATCCCTTCCATGTTTTTGTGTGTATGTATGTGGAGTGTAACGGTAGCACCTGCATGAAACGACTCGTACGTACATTTCCCCCCCCAACGGTCACAAGGGAACACTTTCCCTCGAACGACACGACGTGTACGAATGGTGTACAGCTTTGCGATTGCCATCCTCATCGAGCCAGGGCATAGAAGGGGGCCATTTTAGTTTCACCGCCACCGCCATCTGGTCTGTTGACGCGACGCATCGTTGTTAGTGTGGACCGTCCAAACACCGGAACAATCACGTCGCGTACTTACAAGAAGGTGCCCATGATTAAACACCTAGCCCCGTGTAACACAGTGTACCTCATCTTGGTCTTGGTGGCTATTGTGAGGGAACAAAAACGAAACCGTTGACCACGTTGTTCCATGGTATGCAAGACGTATGAGTAATTACTGCTCGCTTCGTAAAGGGAAGCCTACAACGACACCATTTCCTACCGTGTTCTTGGCGACATCCAAGTTTCCGTGGTACATGTTCCGGGTATCCCCAAAAGGTTTTTCCTCTAAACGAGCACGGCGCAACATGCTCGGCCGTGGTTGTTTCATTTAGTTTATTTTTTTGTCTCAGCTTATAAATTGCACGTTACATTACCTGGAAGTAAGGAAAAGAAACACATATAAAACGTTAATACTCTTCGGAAATGGGTGATTATTTCAGTAGATCTAAATTGGTTGCTTTGGCAGGACGACTTTTTCTCGTTTGAGTCCTACTACTTCTTGAGAGATGTTAGGGTCTTCCATATGACTATCATTGCCTAGAATTAAAATACAGTCCTGCCTACAGAGAATTAATGATCCGAATGGGAATTGGTACCAAATGTAACGTGGGAAGAACTTTAACGATATAATCTAACCACCAAGTCTATTAGATCCAATTAATGGAATAATATCATTTCCTTCAAACTCATTTCGTGGGGTTTTCTCTCCAATACTAATTAAAGTTTTGTTCAGAACTTGTTAGTTGTCATTTCAAGCATATAGAGAAAAAAACATTAAGAATGTCAATGTACATATGTCCCAGAACCGTTCCACTACTTCATATGTGATTAATAATTTTCTACTTTGAAAGCGACGTGCGTAAAAACACGACTAGACGGATTTCCTTCCATTTGACGAAAAGACCAATCAGTGACGGGGTCAAAACCGTGTGGTCCAATGCATTTTCCAAGCCTTAAGCCAGGCCCGGTCCAATCGACGGCACACACAAACACACGACACGACAACCTTTGCCACAATGCCATCGCACAATTCGCGCTCGATGTGGACCGAACGAAAGTTTCGGATTCGGTTTCGAGGCAACACCGATTAAAGTTCCACCAGACATAGTCCTCACATTGGGTTTCGGTTTCACAGCGTACATATGCGCACGGTACGAGTGAGCAATAAAACCAGCAAATAGCGCACGAACTGCAGCAACAGCAGTAAGAGAAGATGGAAAAAAATGCTCACACATAATCACGGCACATCAAAGGTGGTGAGCGGAGTGGGAGTGGGGAAGCATAGGAAACTGGCAATGCTAAAGCAATTAGCTCGAAGCGAAAACCGAGATTAGAAGGAGGTGATGGAAGGTCGGTTTCTAGTTTTCTACCAGCACCAGACACCGATACCGAAAGCGAAATTGCATCGGAAATCTAAGCATACGAGATCGCGCACCTTTGATTAGAATTCTTGAAGTTCGCGCAACTGCTGGTGACATAACATCGTACAACTTCACCACTAAGGGGGATGCCGGTGGAGCCGCATATCAATACCGTAAATTCCGATACGTACGGTACGAATTCGAAAATGGCCAACCTAAGCTAAGTTGGGCTAAGATTCACACACATGAGCGGTACGGTTGGTGAAGGTTGCGTTCGTACTGATCATACGGAACGGAATGAAATCGTTATTGCAGCGTTACAGTTGAATAAGAGCTTAAACCTTTAATGAAGACTTAAAAAAATGTGTACATTGTTGCCTCATTTCTTGAAGCAACTTTCAAGCAAAAGAAATGGAAACAAGCAAACGTGATTAATAAGCAGCAAGAGGGTTGGAAAACATGTGTTTATGATTAGAATACAATGCTGCTTTTCTTCATCTCTTGGGTCATATACTTGACTCGTCATTAATTCTGTAACCAAATGTTTTTTTTTTTACTAGTGCTCCAAGTATGAACCATGTTTTCTGAATCACTATCTCCTAAGGCGTTGATCTGTTCAAGATCTTAATATGCCTCTTGGTCATGAACGCTCCATGATGCGTTTATTTCGAATTCTTGCAAATAAATGTTCGATTTGAAAGTGTCAAAATTTAAAAGAAGTATGTGAATATGTTATAAATTTCAACATTATTCTGATGTACGTGACTCACTGGAAAATGCCTCTTAGGGGAGTCCCGGAATTCACGCAACCAACCCAACCCACCTTCCGAAGATACTTTTCCACTCCAATCGATCTCCTCCGTGGGGAAGTGAAAAAATTATAACAGAATCGTTTGATTTTCTATTTCTCTGCCCGTGATCATTCCTCCCCGCACGCACAACATGTTCCAGTGTTTATCGCTTTTCCATTTTCTATCCTCTCGTCGGTACTCGATTTGCTGGAATGCAAATATACCTTCACAGTCACCATGCACACATTGACACGTGTGCTTTGAAGAAAAAAAAATGCAAAACAAACAGAAAAGAAACGGCAAACAAACGAACGAACGACATCTTCTTGGCATTCGCGCCTTTGCGTCCATGCAGCACGCGTTCGACAGCTCGGTCACATTGCCACACGCATCGGTACCGTGTGTGTCCCGTCTTCCATATCGGCAACACTACCCCCTCTACCCTCCCGACATTGTCGTTCCACACAGAAATTCGCCAAGATACGATCCGGAGGGCGCACGGCTTATCGGCCACGGTTGCCTTATCTCTCGCGCCGTACGTGACCGACTGCGACGGCTGCGTAGCTGCTACGTCACGAACGCCACGGCAAATATGCACACGCGTGCACACGCGAACATGCGGGTAGGATGAAAAATAAGGTAAAGCAATCGGGCCACAACTGTACCCTATAAGACGCGCCGCCCAATGACACCGGCCTTGGCGCTCAAATATGACGTTTCTATTCATTTAACGCTGGTTAAGCTATTTCGCTAGCCATCTCAAATGATTTGCCAATAAGCTCTCCCGAGAGATGTAAAAAAAGATTTTGCAAATGACAAACATTTGCTTCTGGGAAAATAAAATCGTCTAAACCGAACGAGATAAACCTCATTACCGTACTCCAGTGCCAGGGAAAGGTTCCATTTCCTTTACTCAATCCAAAATGGGAAACGAATTTTCTTGTATGCTACGCACGCAAAGCTCTCTCGACCCATCAGTCCTAATAAACGAGAACGAGCCCATTTCATCCGCCGACACCTTTCAGATCCGTCTTGTGGTGTTTTACCTTTTTCGCATGAGACTTTACAGCAAACACCTTCTTTTTTTTGTTGGTACGCACCTGGATAGTTTTATGTTGCCAACCCACACACCGGAACATGCCCAATCCAATCCACCCGAAAATAAAAGCCTGTCTGCACGGCAATGGCAGAGAAGGGTTATGCGTAATCAATAATTCAGTTCATCGGTTTCGGTTCCGGTTACCGGTATGGGACGCTTATTTATCGGCTTAAAAGCAAGTGTTAAGTCCATCTACTTTTACCCTTTACCGTGCCAGATTTTCTCTACCCCAAATGTGTGCGCGTGTGGTTATTTTTTTTTAGCTCATCAAAAACACACGCACATGGGCTGCAAAGCATGGTGGCATGGTTTGGCATTACCACTTCCGATTTCCACGTGCGGATGGTATGCGCACCCCCCACGGGGGCGATTTAAGAACATATAGATTTATTGTTTTATATAGTTTTATGGGAAATCTATAAATCAAACGCACCCTGCCGCGCGTTACAGTGCCATCACTGGCGCGCACAGGTCAATGCGTGGGGTCAACGTAAACGCACAAATGTGCCTCCCCCATCCCTTAAAGGGTTAAGCTTGTTTTATGTTTTTTTTCCTTCCTCCATGTTTTCGGTCTCTCCTACAACGCGTGACGTGTTTTTGGTACGGCGCGTTTCCATCTTCCATTCGGAAGGAAATAAATTAAAGGTCAATAAAGTTCTTCCACCGTTAGCAAAACAGTTTGACCATCGCCTTGGGGGGAAAGTTGATCCCTCCCATCCCACCCGGAATAGATTGAAATATTACGGATTGTTTACTGAAATTTACTGGAACACTTCACATCACATTTGATGCGTTGTTTGACTTTTATTTGTCCTTCTTCGGGTGGAATTGTTTTGCGAGTCATTTGAAGCTGGTTTTAAGCTGTAGGAAAAGTGTTTTCACGCTAAAACTGCTTTCCAATACATCCTTGCGTAAAGTATTGATGTGGTTCTAGCGAACCTGATGTAAATTCGATCCCATGCACGTGCAAGTCGCAACAATCCGGAGAAGCTAATTAATTTAAACATCCGCTCGCACGCCATTCGTGTGCGGATGTGCGAGAATCAATTGAAGGTTGATTAAAATCTTACGAAATTTACTACTCCAACCGGGTTCACGCACCTTAGCTCCTGAACGGCTCAACCCACCCACCCTTCGCCTGCTCGGTGCCAGTTTGATTGATTGACAATCGTAAAACGGAATTTTCACTGGCACACTGGCGCAACCAAGTGCCAAAAGGTTTCCCGAGGACGAGCCCCAGAAGGTGCGACCCGAAATAGATAGACGAAAACCTCCCCCCACCATAGAACGGTGTGCTGAGGGTGGAAAATGGTAAAAGTTTATTGATTTATAGTACGAAAAATAATAGTCCGCTTGGCTAGGGATGGGTGGTTAGGAAGGTTGGACCGACCGGCCGACCACCCCATTGAGTTATGTGCGTTTGGCACTCGTCGCCCGAGTCATCCCCCTTTTTCTACCCTTACCGAGCGTCAGCAGTTTTGATGAGGTGATCGAATCGAGCGAAAACCCCAAAACAACTCACTCCTACCCTTCAGGAAAACCTCAGAAAAGGGTGTACGAGTGGTTTTAGCATTCAATTTGGCCTCCCAGTACGATCCCATCCGCTGGAGGCGCATTGCGCACACTTTACCGGTTATTAAATCGTCCCTCACTCACCCTTCATCCATGCCACCCCTTCCCCACCGATTTCAAATGGGTGGAAAGGATACGATTCCTTGGTATCGCTTACTTGCTTTTTGCTAGTGAGAAGTAATGTCAGCAAACCCGCACGAGAACCCCCATTTCAATGATAACAGGCAAAGCGGTGACGGCAAATTCGCTGTCGTGTCGACAAAATGGAACCCTGTTTGTCTTTACAACCTTTACAACCGAACTCGCCCGGGAGCAGTAGTACCGGGAGCTTAGGCTACTCCGTAGAACATCTCTCGCATAATCATGCCATTAAAATCCGAGCTTCCGGTGCAGAAAGGGAATGCCGTTAGCGGTACACGCACTGTACGCGGAGCGGACTGAATGATTTACGATGGCGCCCGTTATCGATCGAACGATCATGCCGGAGCATGTTTTGGTGCTGCTCGCAGCAGTATGTCACAACATGATTTTTAAAAATGATACATTGTTTCAAGACCTCTCTCCATTTTCAACGAGGGACCACTGAATGTTAATGCCTGCGGACCCAGTGGATTGTTGCTGCTATGCTGTGCCGTTCCATTTGCAGCCGTAAAAGCGAAACGGGAGCGCTCGTTGACGTAGGTGCAAATGGAAAATAAAATACTTAAATGGTGCGTGTGAGTGTGTATCTGTTTTTTTTTCTTCTCTCTCTATACATATCGCTGTGTTCGTGTGTGTTTTTAATTCATTCCTCTCTTTACTCCCTCACGATACACTATTTCGCGTCACACCAGTGCAACGCCAACGAAACGTGTCCTTCCGGGCTGAATCTTCCGGACCCCTCCGCCTTACAGTACTCCCCCCAGGTGGGTTTCTTTAAACACACAATACGATAGTCCGGTGGCAATGAATTCGAACGCCGGCTATCGGAACGCCTAGATCTTAACTTTCTCATCTAATTGATAGTAAAGTAGATTTATGGCTTCCCTTTTTTCGCTGTACACGAACACGCAAACGGCACCGAAACGGTCCGTACACGAAGATGTGAGCCCTTTTCTTGCCCCCACACATAAAGATTCTTCTTTCTCAAGCGAAGAGACTATCTCACTATCGCACATAATGCGTACTTAAGGAAGGAAACCGATGCTATCGAACGATGGTTGTTTTATTGCGAGAAATAAAAACGATACACGTTGGGGTGCATGCTACATGTGTTGCACGCATACATCCATGCGATGGACAATGTTTTGGCAAAAATTTGCTCCAAATTATCATTCGGCCCAAGATGGCTGACCGATTACAACCATCCACTGTAAAGTTGCCCATACACGTGTGGTGCTTGATGAACATTTTGTCCAACAAATCGTTGACGCGCTCGAACGTTCCGCACGCTGCAGGTTGAAAATGAGAGTTTCCACCTAATCGAATTACGACCAAAACTACAGCACGCAATTATTAATCCACGAGCCAACCTACCTGCAGGCATGTTGATCGTTTAATTACGAACTGATGACCAGTGATCACCCAAATACATCGTGCGTATCATGCGTATCGTGTTCTTGATTCCTGCACGAGTTACGCACGTGGTCCGACTTCCCACTTCCGTTCTTTTCGTACCAGCATTTCAGGGTGGTCTTGCCAATTTCATTCTCCATCGCCAGAACGATCAGCTAATTACTGATCGTTTTCCAGCCCGATGGCTACCGTGTGTCCATCGCTCGTTGCCCCAACACCCCGATTGAGACCGAAAGTGAACTGATATAGAGTGTTTCTCGGTTGTAACTCCTTCATTCTCGTGTGCGTGGGGTCGGTTTTCGGTGTTCTCTTCCCGCTTCAATTACTACTCCTCCAATTGAATGTTTTGCAACATAAATGAAATGGTTAATCGAGCCCAGCCCCTCAGAGGGAATGGACGCTGCCCCAGAAAGGAAGCAGGAGGGTGCTCATCAATAAAGACACCTTCATCAAGATCAGTGGCATGTTTTCACCATCATCTGACAAGGTGGTGGACGCGGGCGTGGTTGCGTGAGGAAAGTATATGGTTAAGTTGTAAATCGCTTTGGATTTATAATTAGTCACTCCGGTTGTAAAGGGCGTGTAGCGTGTTAATAAGTCGGCCGTAAAACGACTGACCGTGCTACCGAAGGGAACGCCACGAAGTCGACTACCATCTTGGCGCACGAAACTGTTTTGTACGACCGGGAACGTGTTGTCCGACGTCAAAGAACCGAACGCAAGGAAATATTGCAGGCTTCAACCAGTGGTCCCTGTCTCTTTCTAACCTCGGCCATTTGTTCATACGCAGATGGACGTGTCTTTTTACAAGATTTAAAGATTTCCCGTGGAAAATTGTACGAATAAGATTTAAAACCTCCCAAAAGCGGCTGTAAAACACACACGACGCTGAAGCAGATCTTTTACGATACACTTATTCCATTCCGGTGAAACTTGATGAGCTTTTATGCTATGCGGTTAAAGGAGAATGGCTATGGTTGTTCCATAATCAGCAATAATGTTTTACTAGAGAGCTCTCTGGACACAGGATGCTTGCGTCAATAAGATGCATGTTTCTGATTATGCATTCAATTATGGTAGAAAAAAAGGTATAAGATTGTGTTTAATATAGAAAATCCATGTAAGAAAATGAATTTTGATTATCCTTAACATCGTTTGACTTTGCTTCTCAATAGCAGACTATAATTTTTTAACATAAAGAATAAAACTCATTGATGTTATAGTTCTATTCTTCTTCACTAAAATGAACGACTAAAATTGAATAGATGTACTCCATCATTATTACTGTAATAACAACCCTTTTTCCTAGCGCACAAGTTTTCCACATTCTGCCACGTGTCGGTCACACCAACCATCACGAGCGAAAGTTGATCAAAGGGCAATGAATCAATACGTCACCTGGTCGAGAATTCGTAGCGAACGATCGATCCAGTCGATCAACCTACCGTGATTGACCAAACGCGTGCAAAAGTCGTCCCGCGTTTGGTGGCATGAAGGAAAACCCATGTTTGCTTCCCTGCCTTAAACGCTCCAAAGCACCGGTGCAGACCATCCATCGATTGGAAGCCAGCTCTTCCTTTGAACTTCAGTTCGCACGGCAAAAGGCGCCAATCCGGAGAACGCCCGCGGACTCCCTAATGACAAAGTGCTGTTACGGCGTGTTAACACGGTGCAGTTGGCAAGGATACGGCACCGAAGGGCAGTATCGAAATGTCCACTAGTACTGCTCGTGCAGCACGGCAGAATGTCGTGATAGCGGCGAATTAGTGTAGCGCTCGCACAAAACTCTGTACGCGATGGCGCGAGCGAACGAAGTCACGGAATTGAGGCCAACTTCTCTCGGCGAGCAAAGCTCTGGCTACTAATTATATCACTGGAAAATTGTCTCTAATTACACTTGCCCTGCGCTACCCGTTGTTGCGAAGAAGAAGTGCCTGTTCGCAAAGACACTCGGTAGAATTGTCGAATCCCGGTGGACACAAGTGTGGGGCTGGTCGTCCGCCGGTCCGTCCAGAAGTTTTGCTCCGTGGGAACGCTCCGGACTGGTTGGGTTAGAACGGTTACACCATGGCTTCAAGCAAATAAACCTCGTGTCCCGGTGATGGTGTTGATAATTATTTCTACCCCACCTAAGCTCTAGCTTTAACCTCCCAAAGTCCCTAGCCAAGTGTCCCTTTCCCTCGATGTGACCGGTGAAGTCACCGGTCGCAAAATCTTCCACTCAACCCATTCCGGTTATTATCCGCCCTGTGGTAGTCCGTGTATACTTGTGTACTCCCAAATCGTCTCGCACTGGACGGTTTGCGTTAATGTACATGTTCAACACCCCGAGCATTGCGTCGAAATCGCTCCCGCTTCGATCGCTACGCCTCACTGACTAATCCATATCCTCGAATTGAGTTCGCACTTCAGTGCAGGCGAGAACGCGGGGAAAAAGGGCACCAGGAAGGGCAATAAATTTACAGCCGGATTGCACATAATTTATCTTTAACAACTTATCGACAAACATTCGCAGCAGTGTAGTTTAAACACAACGTTCACACACAAACACACACCGGGTAA
This sequence comes from Anopheles culicifacies, assembly GCA_000473375.1. NCBI lineage: Eukaryota > Metazoa > Arthropoda > Insecta > Diptera > Culicidae > Anopheles > Anopheles culicifacies. The sequence continues at coordinate 62,476 of KI422511.1, forward strand.
CCGACGAGAGAGAAACCGTCTTAACAAAATGCCCCAGCAAACTGCTCGAATCAACTGAAGCGCTAAATGTCCGGGTTTAGGCTGCGTGTGTATCTGTGCCCATGCCATAGTGCAATTGCCGCAGTACATGTGCACGCTTGGTGATGGGTGGGTGGAAGGGATGGATGGATGTGTATGTATGTTGCTTCAATCATGTTAACGCGATCCGACGATTAAGCTTAAAACACACATTAAATATTCGCATGCAATACTTATGTCTTAATAGGTTCGGTTTATGTGCATGAAGAAGCAACACTAAATAGCCGCCCATTACGTCGTCGCTCTAGCCCTCTTTTTCTTCTCCAGCCCATTGGAGTAGCCGGTTGCAGCTGCCCACGTGGTGTAATGGATCGTGGGCCAGTGCATGTAATCGATGAACTGGTATGAGAGAAAGAGCTAGGAGAGTTATGGTGGGGAAAGTTAGAGTTCGATCGGTGTTGCCATCGACTTTAAAGAGGCGGCTTATCCGATGTGGGTACCGATAAACCGAGCCGAGAGTGCAGATCTTCCTGCCAGTAGAAATTAGTCCATTTTCTATGAGCACGAGAACATAGGATATGCTCCACACACTACCGGACAGTATGTAGAAGTCATTTTAATTTTATTGCCGCCCTAGCACAGCTCCAGCAAGTCAAACGGAGGCCAACGACTTTCGTCTAGCCTGACTATCCGGCGTGTGCTTGTAACATTGCTTACTGCTTCATCGATCGTTTAACTGCATGCAAGATACCGGCTGCCCGTACTTCCATCTGGTTTCCGAATCCTCCCCCCGAAAACACGACGAGCCGTGCATCATAAATAATGCACGGTGTGTGTTTCCGTGGGAAATATTAATTGATTATGCTGTCAGGCGAACGTAATGGTTCCGCTTAGATAAGACCAGAGCTCTGGATTACAGCGTCGTTGTCGAGACTGTACCACCATCGTATGATTTCTTCCACATGTTGTCTACGTTTCTTGTTACAAAGCATTTCAATCGAATCGATTAGCTATGGGTGTTGAGTTTTTTGTTTTGTTTTAACGCTACGTACCCAAAGGACACACCGGACATCGGCAACATGAGAAGTTACAAAACAAGTTATTTAAAAATAAAAGGAACAAACCGTTCAGACGCAGCACTAAATCCAATTTAACTGCTACATTCTACCGCAAAATTTGTGATGTTCGTTCCAATTACTTTCAAATTGGCGCATCTTGAGATTCGCGGTGAGGTTGCCTTTCGCCTTGAAACCATCAGCTCACTGCTGTTAAGAATGTAAGACTTAATTGCGAAGGCATCATTTGGAGGAGGCCCTTTTGGAAACACCGTACCATTAGTGCTCGGTTTCGGGGCAGTTCTACCCCATTACAAAGGGATCACACTCACTGCAGACTTTTGTAAAATAAAGCAAAATAACGATTCGAAGGAAAATCTAGCACACGGCAGGACGAGCCAGTGCTGGGCGCTTTTTCTTCATTCCAGCCGCGCGCCGAATGGTCCGAAAAGGAAAGCGCAGTAATTTGCATGGGATATAAATCGGCTTTTAATTAAAATTTATTCAACCATCGACAGGAAAATTGTACGCTATCGACTTCGTGTTGAAGAATGAGCACCCACAATGGAACACCTTCAAAAGAACTGGTGGAAAAAACGGGCGTTCGTCTTATGTTGCGTTGGTTAGCGAATTGGAAACGGCAGAAGAAAAAAAAATGAACAGAAAGCGGTAGCCAATTTTCCACCTTTAAAGCTCAACCTAAAGCGGGAAACGCTGTGCATCGTCAGCATAATGTCGTTTCGTTTCCTTTGCGTAAAAGACAATAATTTCGTCAACTCGCGCGGAAGTCACATTCGCTTCGCCTGCCCATTCGCCACCGAGGCGCCCGCACATTGGCGCCATTTTGAGGCGCCTACTTTGGTGAGATTTATGGTTAAACGAGCTCATAATTGCTTTTCGCCAGGGCAACTCACCACTTCGCTTTAAGTGCCACATGCGTGCCGAACCCGCTCGAACCGCAAACCGGAAGGCGCAAGGACTTTCGCGACGCTCGCACTTTTTGAAGCACGATTCGGGAGGGGTGGTGATGGGTGTGGCGAGAGGTGGTGATGGGTGTGCGTGTGCTCTGGGGCGTCAAGATAGGTGTAAGGTATGTGTGCACTCACATAGCAAAGTGCCACCGGGTCGGTGGTTTGTTTTATAAAAGCGATAAACTAATTCAACGGCCCCGGATACATGGTGAGTGACGGTGGTAAGAAGATACCGTGAGTGAGTGCTCTCTTCCACAGCAAGGATGCAGTGTTGCCTAGCAATACAGCTCCATTGAAGTAGTGAACACCGTAATCGATTATCTTCGCAGAAGCTTGTGGTTTAGCTTTCTTAACTTATTGCAAATTAAAAGATAGCTTGATGTAATATTATTTTCAAGAAAAGATGTTTATATTACTTGAGTATTTATTATATCTGCTCAGGTTTATTACGATTAATTCGCAGAATACTATGTTACTTGTTATAACATCAAAGCAATATAGTCAATTCCTTGTTTATTCATGCAAACCGGTTTGTAACAGTGTCAATAACACTGAAAACCTTCAAATAAAATCATATGCTTGATCGTTTAAAACCTTCAATGGTTCACCACTCAATGACATTGGTCAAGATGGAGTTGATTGAAAGACTTAAACTTAAATTGTAAATTTCAAAATACTAGCTCACTAGCAGACAAATAGAGCCCGTTTTCTCTTTCCTTTACTTATCGAGTCAAGATAAAAATAGTAAATATTTCTCTTTAGAAAATATTCTTCATCCCTGCAGGAAGGACACTCATAAATCATGACCTGTACCCTTTTGTTGCGGGATTTATGATGGAGAACATTTTCAAAGTATTTTATCCTGTTTTCAAGCGTTACGGTGATTTTACAAACCCAAATAACCCTGCACGTTGAAAAATATGTCCTATTGCAATGGCGAACCAAACTATCGGTCGATCGCTGTCCAAACACACTCGATGTCTGACATTCCATGGACGGTCCATGTTTGCCACTGCTGCTTCAGCGACTACCACTATTTTTTGATGATGAGCATGGTGATGGGTTACCAAACAGCGGTCAACTGGTCAAGCTGGGCCCTCCGAGGAGTGTCAAAACTAGAAGCTTTGGTAACCGTATTCGGGCACCCATCGTTGAGGACAGGGTTTAAGAAGGGGTGGCAAAAATAAATAAGCGAATCCCAAACGAATATACAACTGATTTGATTATTCCAAACACGTTCCGGTATCTCCACAAGACTGGCCGAAAATTAACTCGATACGCAACGAACCAAACCGAAACCCGAAAGCGCACACCCGGACACAATCCGGGTGGAGAGTTCGAAGTTCGGTATCATCGGGCGACCGGTGGACGTATGCGGAACCCGTACCTCGCAATGGTGTTCACACTGACCGCAAAAACAGCTGATTACTATTGCGGACATGTTTCTATTATCAAACTTCACATAAATATGCACCTCTGGTCGTGTGGAGTTTGGCCGGGGAGGGTCTGATGTCGGTCCGTCTGGTGGCGGGACAACCGAAAAAAGCCTACATCCCCGAAACCTTTCCCAAAAACTCGAAACGCAACATCGTTGCCATTTCCGCCAGGTGTACTACCGGGTGCGTTCATACAACTAACGCACTCTCTAACGAGCCGGGCGAGCCGCTTATGATGATTGAGTTCAGAACGGTTTCGCTCGATGGTGGCCGTGTCCTGCAGGATGTGAGTGCAATTTTTAAGCAACACACTAACCGTCCACCGCACACAAAAGAGAAGCCTCCTGGAAGTGTGGTGGAAGGAAGCAAGGAACTTCCCGGTCCTTAAAAGCCTTCCGACCTTTCCCGGGGTTATCCCACAACCCAATTGTCCCACGAACAATGGCGGAACCGTTGCGGGAAAGGTTGTTTACGGTTCAGTGGCAAACCAATATGGATCCCGCGTCGGGTGTGGGTAATGCCATGGCCGGTCAAACATGCTCTAATGGTGAGAAACGGACACTGAGGGCAGGGGAGTAAGGTTAAACTGTAGCCACACATTAAAGCACATAATGAACCACCCCGGCCTACACCCCATACTAAAGGCCGAAAATCTATTGGTTAGGGCAGATTGTCGGACGTGATGTGCGAGGCTAAATAGGTAGCAGCCAGTTCGGTACATAGGCGCAACAGCATTTCGAGAGGTGCCCGTGTCCCGATATTTATCAGAAGATCTCGGTGTGTGGATGTTGAGCAAACCGTTTGCTCCTATGCAGGCCATCGCGTAGGAATGGGTAAATGCAAACCCGCCCCGAACACTGAACGAATTATGAATTCCAATTGGATTACGGTGAAGGTGATTGTGACTATTTTGAAGAGTTCTGGATCGACGAAGCTGGTAGCGGCCCGTTGTTCCTATTTCGCAAAACTCACCAGAGAAATATGGTAATAAATGAATCCAACAACAAATGATTCTAAAGTTTGTGAAAGTAAATTAGTTTGCATCATGTCCGAGTCCCGGGAGATCCTGAATTTACAACAACAACAAAAAAACATTTTGTGTGGGCCGACTTTAACAAAAAAAAGGCAAGGCTTCTAGGCGAGCAACATTACTTGATGATATCATAAAATCACTCTTAGCACAACACTTTGCCCATCAGCGTGCCGAAAACCTTGAACTCACTGTACGACCTCTTATGGAGGAGTTGTGTATGTGTGCGGTTTGTTTCGAAAATCTTTCCCAACCCCTGCGGTGCGTTTGCACTTAGAGGCGACAAAGTTTGAAGGGATTTTCGTCGATCCGTGGAATGGGAATCGATTTTTGCGATGACGAGCCTATCGTATTACAACGCGCGCTCGGCGAGCTGATGTAGATGGTTCCTGCTCCGCCTGCTGTGTTTTCCCAATGGATCAGTCTCGAGTGGCAATCCTCCTCTTCTTAGTCGAGCCAGCTAACCCTTTCGCGAGATGTCATTTTTCGGGGCCCCGTCAGGACATATTAGCTGTGTGCGTCATGAGTGTGTGCATCGACTGTGGGACCGTCTCACCTTCACCTACTCCTTCAACCGTACTAATTCTACACCAGCAAACACCGAACACCTCTGATAAACCGGTTTACTTCGTACCCTATGTTTCTAGCCTCTGCTCTGTGGATTGGGGACGTACGGTAATAGAGATCGAAATCGGACACCTTACAGCACGGTGGCCGGCCAGCGGACGGTTCGATCATCGATAGCGCCGTCAACGGTGTGACGCGCCCTCTTGGGGGCAAGCAAACGAAAATATATTTTTACAGCCCACCAGCGTGTCAAACCCTCCAATGTCCTGGCTGTCCGCGTCCATCTCCCAATCGATGACGACGACGATGCTCTTGTTGGTCGCTCCACACTGCAGTGTGCAGGAGTGTGTTTCGAAATGGGACGTTTTTGCTTTTTTTGGAGCTAGGATGTACACGATGGCGGTTTTGTACAGATCAATAATTTTCGAGCTCATGTTCTGTTCCGCTCCAAAGGCGCCATAAAGCGGTACCCTGTTCCAGCCTGTTCGCTGCCAGAGAAAAACCAGACCACTCCGGAAAGCGTACAACCTCACACTTTCACGCAGGTTCGCTTTGGCTATTTCGTGCAGTTTGGGGGGTGGTTTGAAAAATTAAGCAGCACAGTTGATGTTTAAAAATAAATTTATCATTTTAATTTAGATAAATGGCCAGTGGCGGAGCAGTAGAGTATCACCACCATCACCACTGCCAGCAGCATCTCTCATCTGAGCGAGCACAGGATTTAACGAACCTCGCTGTTCAGATCTGTGCTGTCTATCTAATAAATATCTGGAAGCGACTGTTCTAATCCAATGCACATTACCTCCCTCAGCTTCCAGTACACCTTCCATCCTTCGGCATCCTTTCACTAGCGCTAAACAAGTGGAAAATGTGACACCAAAACCATCCGACGGTTCCCAATTTTACCCGCGGAAGGGCTGAAAAAATTATGCCACAAGCTGCAACCGTCTGTTGTACAAGATGTTGTACCACAAATGGGAATCTGATTGAATTAGAAAAGTCTTAAATTCGTTCACGTCAACTGCGTACAGTGTGGTGGAAGATCCCACCGTTTCACCAACTCTGTTCGCATCTCTTCAAAGTTTTATCGTACCATCCATGTTTGTCACTTTCTCACATGTGTGTATTTTTGTGTGCTTATGTAAAATGGAAGATTAATGTAACACAGTACTAGGAGCTATCGGAAACCCCAACAGTATGGTCGGATATATATTTCCATCCAAAGAGAATAGGCCTCACGAGTACTTGCCACAAACTGATAGCGATAGACCTTTTATTTATTTTTTTTTCTATTTACCACAAACGATGCCAAAATATATCGTTAGAGATGGAATTTTTTTTCCTCCATTTAGCAGCTTCCAGTACGTGTTTCTGGCCGGTAAAAAACATAGGAAACAGCTTCCACATCCCGTACAAACACAAGCCATCATCGATCGATAGCCACCTTGTGCGGTATAATGATGCGTATCATATTAAAAATTATGCGTTCCCCAGCGCAAAAGGGGAAAAAGAGTGAGCCTAAGCGAAGTAGGACAATACATTTCCCCCAACAAACATGACACGATGGGTTCGCGATCGGCGATCGTGATCATAAGCATAGCTAAGCATTGATGGCCCGATAGATGGGGAATTTCGACTGCCTCTTCTAGTTTTTGCTCTTTTTCTTCTTCATACAGCAAAGATCACTTCACAAAAATGGTCGGAAAAAGGGGGACGATACTTAGCACACACAAACACACAAGCATCACGTTTGAAGAAAACGGTCCGAAGAGAAGTTTAAAGACATTACCAAACCTTTCCACCGGCGTGTTGGGCGGAACCCATCCCACCCCTTCCGTCCCTTTGTATCCATTACCAGGGCTGTATAATGTTGCGCTACCCAACAGCAAGAGGATAAATAAACAGTGCTCTAATAAGTAAAACAAACATAAACAAAACACTACGCCTGGTCTGGCGTGTACCAGCAGCACGCGAGCATTTCACCACACGTATTCGGCATTGCGCCCGCATAGGATATGAGCGTACATAAGACATGGGAGTGTGTATGTGTATGTTTGGCATATGCAATGCTCGATGCCGGGTGCCGAAATTTTAGTCCACTTCTTATATGGCACAAACAAGCTGTGATGTTATGCTCTGCAGGATACCTTCGCTGTCAGGTCTTAAAAAAGTCACGGTACGGCTGGTGTGGTCTTATTACACCCATATCGTTTTATATGTGATGCAGTTTTTTTTCTCTATAAACTTTACAAAATAGGTCTAGAAGAGGTGTTCTTACAAGAACAAATCATGTCACAAATTTCGTAAACACAACATACCAACAGAAAAGTAACAGAATTGTAAAGTATTGCAGTGTTGTATATATTGCAGATACTTTTCAAGAAAAAGAGTTTCGAGTATTTGTGTGCCTATATGGCACAACAAAGTGAAAAAAAATTATTCCAAACTTCAACCATCCGACGTATAGTGGGGCTTTCATTGCCAAGCCTCTATTATAACCATCAACACTCCCAACCTTAAAGGACCAACTCGAGTGGAAGAGTTTGTCATCATCATGTCGCATGATGGTAGTCGGGGAACCATCGTCAGTCAACGACTTCGTACCGAACCAGCGGAAAGAAGGCTCGTTTCGGTTCCGCTGGGAAACGCCATTTCAGCCCACGCAAACGCGACACATGGCTGTCATGTGGCTGAATTGTACGTTTCCTTCTTGGTTTGTGGAAAACCTAGGCTACCCAGGAGCGCTATCGATCTCGCCAAAGTGGGCAGGTACGAGGAAGGACCGGATTGACGGTATAATGCTACTCATTATTTAATTGAGTGGATATTGAGAAACGCCACCATCGTCGTCGTCTTCGGTATAGCAGTGTCGTTAGTCTCACAGCAGTAGCACTTAAACGGTAGCATTTTGTCCTTGTGTACATCGTACGCTAAGCGCCAGTGCCCTCCCATCTAGCCATGCTGACAGTGAACGAATAAGGAGTCAAGTGTACGATACGAATCGGAATGAAGCAACAAAAAAAAAAAGATGAAATAACAAAGCATAACACCGTTTCCACAAGCATTACCAAATATCTTCGCCAAAAGCCAGTCGAAGCCATTGCCTAAGAAAAGCAACGAACACGTATTATTTCCCGTTTGACGAGTTTTTTTTTTTCTTCACATCCGTCCGCTCGCTCGTCGACTTCGCGTAGCACTTTTTCAACGGCGTTGTCTGTTGGATGCCTTCCAACAATGAGAAAATTTCATTATTATTACCACAGATAAGGATAATCTGGCGAAGGGTTTCCCGGCGTTTTCTTTTCGCCACCCGGGTCCGATGGGGCGAAGGATGCAGAGTGCATTATACGGGGAACGCTCACATCAGTGATGCCAGGGGCCAGGATTTGTTGGTTCCGAGGCAAGCAAATGAAACAATTGCCAAAATTTATCCAACGAAAACAAAAAGTGTAGACAAAAAAAACACAATACAGCAAAAGAAACAACCACGGGAGCACAACACACCCGAAACTGGGCCGCAAGCTGGCAAGATGCGGAAGAAAGTCCGATAGGTTGACCCGGGTTCGGAGCCAATCCGGAGAGTTCAAATGGATTGTTTCAATGTGTGACTAGATGCATGTTTTTGTCGGTGTGTTTGCAGAAAAAAATGAATAAAATCCTAAATGACTAAAAGCAAGGGCGATGGCGAGGTGGCAAAACAAAAAAAAAAAAACGAAAAGGAAATCTTCAAGGACTTCGTGTCGAGAAAATGTCGTCCCGGATCGTTTGGCGCGAGACGGTCTCGTCCAGTGGTTTCGGTTGCCCATTCGGACCGTACATCGTATCACCAGAATACCGACCAGATCCTGCCCCATATCGACCTGTACCCTAAAGCACCCGACGACTCATCGACATTCTTTAACCGTGACGCAAAACGCTTCGGTTCGCTATTGCCAGAAAGATGGAATCGTATCCTCCGTAGGATTACAGATAATTAGAGGAAAAGAAATCTTAATTATGTCGTATTTTAGTTGCCGCTCGGTAAGGCTCAATCTCCCAACTCTCGTTTCCTTCCCCTGTACTGCCGCTGCGGAAAACCTCACATACCACTTTCCTACGTCTTTGATCGTGACTCTCCATCAGGACACGACTGCTAGTTAGCCCAAGAGAAATAGAAGTCGTTCTTCTCTTGGAGGTTGGAACACTTTTTTTTTCTTCTGCTCCTGATGTCGGTGTGCCTTCGCGGTGGTTGTACCGGGTTTGGGAAATTGAAACAAGTAAAGCGGATGGTTGGTACGTCGTCAGTTTTCGAACCTCCAACAAGAGGGATGGTTCAATTTTAGAGCAGCGGACAAAAACACGAACCCACCCGTGTGGTTTGCCAGGAGGACCAGCATTGGGTAGGAAGTGAGACTCGCACGCTGATCAGATTTTACATTCCGGTTGCGTCCGTCCGGAAAGGATACACAGTCGAACAGTGCTTGGTGGAGAAATAATTTCGGCAAACACGAAGACCAGGCAACGTCCTAGCAGCGCGGCGCGAGTCGGAAAGAAGCATTCATTGGAGCATAAAAATGAACGTTGGCTGATAGTATCCTGATCCTGTCCTGCCGTTTCGCGTTCGGCTGGCTGCTGGCATTAGCAGAGCAGTCCAGGACATCTCGCACCACGGCGACCGAAAGGAAGAACGGAGTGGGAAACCTATTTTGAAAAGCTTCATTAATTTTTACGACAGCATGCACGGCGCCTGACCGCTTTCGCGGATCGGAAGTTTCGGCATTCCCTAACTGCTCGTCCCGTCATTATCATCAACATCGACATGATCGTTGTCTTCGCCGAATGGACGATTGAGCTGGATGGTGAGAGGGAGCGAGCCTTAAAGCTACCGAAAACCGGACGGAGGTCATTAATGGACGCCTCCGACAGTGCGGTGGCGAGCGATCGAAAACAAGATGAAATCAAGCTGCGATGAGCTCGGTTCGTGGCATAAATAAATGCCCGGACACTCACGCCGTGCACACTTTCCCCTAGGGAACGGGAGGTTTCGTTGGGCAGTGTGAATAGGATTTGTAGGTAATTAAAATAAATTTCCAATCATAAATTTCCATAAGCCTAGGCCGGGTGCCTGTGCTACATCTAAAGCAACTTGACCAGTGAACGGTAATGCATCAGATAAACAAAACGCTGCATCGACCGACCGAGATGAGATTGTTTGCTTTTACTGCTCAGCAAAACCGGGCGTATTTGAATTGATCAAAGTGATACAAAGCTTCCGCCATGGTCCTGCCATGGATGACTAGAGCAGGAGTAGCACAACTCACCGCACATCGCGCACTATCATAACCCATTAATAGTCCATTTTTGGCAATTATTTTTGCTAGCTCGACAGCTGGCGAGTGAGCAATGTTGGAGCCGGCCCCGACACTATCATTAGTGGCGAAATGTTACAAGTTCATCAGACAACGCTTCCAGCTGGAAGAAGTCTTTGGCCGGCCCATTAGCGGCTGCTCGTGTGTAGCTCCGGGTTCCGGGACAACCCAGCGCAAACAACACCCACCGGAGGTCGCACGCTGCAGCCCACGTTTTCGATGATATAATTACCGAACCGGTGGAGCCGCTCAAGGTCGCGAAAGCGAACGGAACTTCACGCGCGTCAAAACAGCAGACTCATTAAACAACCTTTGACGGAGTAGCTACTTTACCGGCCAACTGGATAGGCACCCCACTAGGGACCCATTTGAGCCGAAACTGCTGACGGAATCGGTTTTTGGCGGTCCGTTCGAAATACTTCACCGTAAGCGAAATGGACAGGCACTTTACAAATTGTTACCTTCGTTCCAGCATACATCCTCTTGCACACAAAAACATCATGGAGGAGTTTCGGTTTCGTTTGGAGCTGGCTAAAAGAAACAACTCCCAGACAGTCATAGTCTAAGAACAGTGAGAAGAAATTATCATAGTCTTAGCACAGCATGTAAGTTGGTTTAAGAAATCCTCTTAAAAAACTACGATCGAAGCTTTTCATCTTCGACCTTTTCATTCGTGAGACGCACCTGGCAAGATGAAAGTAAAACTCGGAAGCTACATATCGTGGTGCTACCCGAATTATTACATGCCGCCTTTAATGTTTGCCTCATAATTTGCCTTCCCATGCAGCTGGGACGCTCTTTGGCGTGTCTGGTTTTTTCGTACGTCATTAATTATGTCATTCTGTTAGTTCCCAAAGAAGACTCGGAGAACTACAAAGAACCAGTTTCCCCGACATAACGTTCCCAGTTGGTGCAGAAATTTTAATATCCTTGCCATTTTTTTTTCTTTCGCTCTCCCGCTGTCGTCCATTTTTTGAACATATGATCATGCTTGCTTGTCCACAAACCATGCAGCTCGCGACGTCTGTCTTTTCGGGGTTCCGTTCCGTAACCGATGCTGATGGATATGAGGCCACTCTCAGCTGCTGGCTTCGCCGTTCCCTTGCTGGATCATGTGGATGTGTCGACATAATTGAACGCAGCGATACACGATGACGGCACATGTGCAAAGTGGCGAAAGAAAAAGTGCATTACGTTGCCACCACCACCTTGAAGGGAAGCGTGTAATGCAATATTAATCAGCGTCTCTCTCGTTTATCTCTCAGTCCTGGCCCTTCTTTTTCTGTTCTTATTTCTCGCTTTTCATGCTGCATCTATATGCTTCCATCTTCAAATAGGAAGAACAGCCAAGAATGAAGAAGCGATGATGGGGAAAAAAGTAAAATCACACAACATCGCTTCGGCTCCGGCAGACTATGGCGATGTTAAAGCCCGGTCCCGCAGCAGTCTTGACATGTGCGCCCTGTTCGTCCATCGACGTAGGATGAAGCTTTTCCACGGAAAACAGTACCGTTTTGCTAGCTTTTCGATCGTTTCTTACACCGTGCAGTGGGTACGGGTCTTGCAGCGTCAGCTAGTGTCGGCTATCGTTTGCGTTTTCCGACAATTTATCTCGACCATATTAGCGCTGATAAATGTTTTGCTTGATTCCTCCATTTGCCCGATACCGAACCAGTGCCGGCGCCAGCAACATTGCTTGCCCGTTCGTCTGCTTCCATCGGGCTCCAGCGCTATAGCTGGCTATCTGGTTGTGAACATCGCGCTACATACAACATGTGCTTGCGCACAGATGCTTGTCGCTGTTTCAGTGCCGTCCTTTGGTATTGCTCCCGGCTGCAAACTAATCACTTCACGGAAAGCGAGAGCCTGTGAAGAAAAAGCCGTAAAGAAGGCACACATGACAAATGCCCGGGGACGGGTTACAATTAATGCTGCTTGTCATGTTTGCACCACCCGTGAATGTGCGGCCAGTCACTGGAGTCGTTTAATTATCAATTTAGTTTTGTCGTCGGACGCGTCTACGCGTTGCGTTGCCCCGCAGCATTATGATTCATGGGAACCGGCACAATATAAGCAATGTGCCGGCCACTCTTGAGTGTATCAAACACGTTTAAGATTCACTCTGCACAAGCACTCGTCAACACGGTCGCAGATTGTGCTCACCTTGAATCTTTCAACCACTAGCTACGTGATTTTCTCTTCACCCAACGCATTAGCCATTGCACTTGTTTGCATTTCGGTGCACGGCAGATCACACTACCGCTTCTAATGGTACGATGATGATTACGCTTGATCTGGAATTCCAAGGCACCCGCGCCCTAGATTCCACCGAGCGACCAACCGTCCGGTGAGTACCTGCGTCACCGGCAGCTCCAGAAGGATATTGCCGTCGTGGTTTAAAAATAGGTCCCTCGAGAAAACGTTGAGCGGGAGGACGCCACCCTCCAGCGGTCAGCCTCCACCAATAGTATCGATGGTCAACCTGCACACATCTCGCCACAGATTTCGGTACGAAGTACCCTCTATAATTAGACTGTTAATTTATTTATTCCGTAAACCGCCCGGTGCACCGATGCAGGTCAAATTGTTCACCACCGGTACGACTGGAGGACGTTCGGTAACACACTCCGAGAGAATGTTATTTATTACCCGTGGAAATGTGAACCGCAACAAACGTTCTTACGTTGCCGCCGTCTCCACCATTGGATAAAAGGGAAGGAACATCTTCAGTGACCCCAAAAGATGCTGACACCGTTCAAGTGGCGCACTGCTTCTGCCCTCTACAACGGTGCCAGTGCCAGTGGAGCATAGTCAAATTTGTTACGTAATTTCATCGGCCCGCCAAAACCGATACCGAAACGATTTGTGACGATCGACAAGGACTGACACGATACGCGATAGAGGTTTTCGTTTCCCAAGCGTTCGCGATCGCCCGGTACGGGGTTTTAAATTTAAATCTCACCCAAACCCGGACCTGATCTCAAGCGTTTGATGGATGTTAGACGCGCTACTCACCGCTGGATCGGTGGCAGTTCCGGAGTGCTACGATCACATTCGCTTTAGTGAAAACCGAACCGGATTGGAACACGATTGCGGAAGATCATTTGTCATCTCACACATCGTAAAATTCCGAAAAATGGCCCTCAACGAAATGAAGCTAGAATTTTTGATAGCTTCCAAACCAACGGCACTCGATCATCGTTCCCGGCTGGCAAAGTATGACTGACGGCTGGAGTGTTAGCTATACTAGCCCGCACTTTCGTTCGATCACGTATGTGGCCACTTGTAAGTTGCTAGAGTTTGAGAGATCTCCCAAGAGGAGCTGTTTTTTTATACTTTTCTCACCCACAATGTAGACCGTGATCGATTGAGCCGCGATCACACCGCATCCGACACGGCTTCTGAAGCGGAAAGCCGTGATGGCCCAAGAATTCTGGTTCCAGCTCCGTAACGCCGGTACATACCACTTGAGGCAACGGAACGGAACGCCAGTGCGTACCAAACATCAACAGCAACACGTAGCGGTTGTAACGTTTGTCAACAAGTCACCCATTTTCCCTTGCGTACCCCGGCGTCTAGCGGTTGCCGGTGTCTATCCGGTAGACGAAGGTGCCATCTGTTTTCTGTTGTCTTGAAGTGTTAATAAAAACTTTTTAGCAACGTTTACAAACTCAAACACCGCTAGTGGAATTGATGGAGCGTAACGGGGTTTCGGGTGTGAAAGTGAAACGAAAACTACACTGTTCTGTTCGAAGAACGTCCCAGTTTTTCCCAGGGTGTGCATAGTTGGATAGATTGATCATTAAAACATCATCTCAAGGCGATTGGGGGTCGCTGCCGTCTCGAGGAAGTGATGTCAACCGTTTGTTCTCGAGTCGGTTATTTGTTTCATCTTAAACGCATTACACAAAATAGAACCAACACAGCTTAGTGTGATGTTTAATACATTTGTTTCGTTTGGTTATTACTTGTTTGATTGCAATAGGAATGAAAATGTTAGATAAACGATTTTGCTTAAGCTTTTTAGAAAAGTATAATTATTATCATCGTAAAAACACATAGCTTAATTTGATAATCATACCGAAAACCTTTGCATGTCACAAGTAACATAAAACATCAGCACGTCTTTGGGAGCCAGCAACCCAACTGTCCTACCTCCATCAACGCACATAATTAGAACGGATTCCATTGACCCCTTTCAGGGGGTCGAACAAAAACCACTTGTCTCACACGAAGCGCGTACCTGGAACGAAAAAAGAAGGTAAATAAACATACTTGATTAACGCAATGATGGACTAAATTCTTGGTTCTATCAGCAGAATCAGAGAAAAGAGCGGAACCCGCTTGCTAATAGGTTCAAAAGTCACCCGAAGAGGTCTGTGCCAGAGTGCCTTAGTTAATGGAGGATGGTTGAAAGTTGGGACAGGACGAGAATAAATACATAACGTCCCACCATAAAAAAAGGTTCACAATGACAGGATTAGATTGTAACATTGTAAGGATAAGGATTAAGGAATTTAATCACCTTCGTTCGATGACGAAAAAACACAACCCACCCATCATGACTAGGTACATATTAAAGTTTACTTTAACGGAGTTGTTCTTCGTCATCCCAGGACAGATTAAATCGATCGGTACCGTACTGGAAGCTGTAGAAGGAAGGAAGCAAAAACGTAAGCAAATCCATTTTCCAGCCAGTATGGTTTGATTGACCAATTTCGGGCGCCGGTTACAAATGGAAGCAAATTTGCCGACTCGATTCACGCACTGTTTCGCGCCGCCGAAACGACACGACTCCCTAATGCTCATTATTGGATTATTCCCATTCAACGGTGAAATAAACGCCGAGCGCCGTTTCGATTCGGCGGCATCCCGCAAAGACATCGACCGGGCAAAGCAAATGCTGGTGCACGGTTCGCATGGAAGAGAAACAGCCCCAAATCTCCGCAAGGTGATTGCGGACAGTATACTCATCCAACGTTTTCATCGTCTATCGAGGCGGTGCTACAAGTGATAAGACAAAAGTAAGAAGTAAACGATGCGATATATGCTTTACGGAAAGAAATACACCCCACAAGCGGTGTTGGGTAAAGATTCTTCCCCATATGAGGAAAGAGCATGGTGCTAGGGACGTGGACGGGAAGTGCGAGCATTAATGATAATAATCATACGCAAAAGGCCCGCTCTCACACACCGCGGCTAGCCCTAGTTACTAGGGCGAATGAGATGCAAACATGCGAGATCGACGCCGAAAGGGCTCACCGAAATGCCTAACATGATTGTACCGAATCGTATCGCACTCGCTCCACACATGTAGCGGTTTCGAGCGGAACATATGTTTTTATTCTTCTCGGGGTAACTTTTTATGTTTCACTTTTTCACCACCACCACCACCACCACCACCACCACGGATCGTTTCGACCCAATGCAAGTGGATGTTTTAAAAAGAGCTCCAGAGCATCGCAAGAGCATAACGATGACAGTGGAACAACGCAACGCAACACAATATGACAAACCTTAATGGAAAAGATACAACCACTCCAGTGTTTGCATTTCCAAAAGGGAGACCGGGTTGGGCAACAGAAGGCACCACCAACTGCTCTGCCGCTGTGGGTGCAAAGCGGCCGCCCTTTTATGGGAGTGGGAGATAAATTTTGAATAAACATAGCTACTGCCGCAACTAAACACCCGCCAGATGATAGGGATTAACGAACCGGGCACTGTTGGTTCTTGGTGTTTTAATGCGTGCCTTACATACGACTAAGGTTCCAGTAGATTAGATGTTTGGGAAGTTATCGAATGATGTTAACGAAGGCAATTCACAACATGTGCTGCACATTTTGGGATTGTTTGCTGCTCATCTATGAATAAAAGATAAAAATATTCAATATGTGATTTTGACTCACAACTGCTGCTCTGTAGATGAAAAGTTGCTCAGGTTACATTTATTGCTAAGATACTAGACAGCAAATCAATCATGTTAGAACATCCTAACCTGTAAGAGCCTTAAGATCACGGAAAACATTTATTGGATATCTTGAACAACTCTCACGGGAGTTGAGTTTCATAATATCACTTTGGTGGACTGGGTATATTCTATTTCAATTAGACGATAAGACTGTTTAGCTGTTAAATCAAACTAAACTAAAAAATTCAACAATCAGGACATTCTATCCTAATTCGATAAATATTAATATCAATCAATGCAACGCATAACTAAACATGGCAGATGGCACTGTAACGTGAAGTTTTGTTTATAACATATGTAAAAACATTTAACTGCACACGGCAGTCGATGGGCCATGTCCAGAAAGAGCAACATGGAAAAAAGTACCACGCATGAACCACCAACAGTTGTTGTACTAGCAAATAGGTGCATGTGAACCACAAACCCATTGCAATCAGGGAAAACAAGCAACTAGCGGACAGAAGTCAACCGGCACTGTTTATGTATACATGTACGACCATGATTGCAGGTTGGTCTAATTAGTGTCACCGTTAACAAATTTATGGGATTTTATTTTTATTGCCCAACATCCAACTCCATCTATCCATGCGTGGAAACCACCGCTGGTGAAGCCACTCCATTTGCACGTACGTCGACCAAACAATCGTACCGGGCTGGAGCGTTCCCCATTGCAAAAGGAACACCGATTCGATGCGCTTATCTCTCAAGATGCATGCAACCGTTTGCCGTGCTGCATAGCAGCCAACACACACATACACACACACGGAGTTGCAGCATAATCGCTACGGCAACCGTTATCGGGGCTAATCTGAAAGTGTTCTTTCGTACCGAAAAGTTTGCCCACGTTCGTCGTCCACAACCACGACGACCGGGGCAGTGATCCCTATCATCAACCCGAGCAGGGAAAGATGCGTGAAATGCGTACGAGCGGCATCATAAACCAACAGCAACCGATAGCATCCGGCAGTTTGGTCCAAGAGAAGGGGCGGGAAGAAGAATAGTTCTCGAGGTCACCTATAGCAGAGCAGATCGTCTGGAAGACTACTACTGCACCGACCGTCGTCTCGGATGCGGTCGGCTCAGCTCAAAGGCGCTCGGAGGTGATGGCGCACTAAAAACGGATTTAGCGTGGCTTAGATTTATTACAACGACAGACAGGATCCTCGATCAATTGTTTTGATAAATAAGTGCACGGGATGCTGCAGCAGTGCGTACCACCTTTACTGCCGAGTGACGCAGTGAGTTTCGGACACTGTGCTGGTACCGGTGCGTATTTGGTTGCGACGTGTACTACCCATAGTACACATACGCACCAGTACCAAACGTCGGTACACATTTTTATGGGCTTGCCGGGCATCTCATTCCCCTTCTCCCCTTCCTCTCATCTTACCCTGCCATCTTTTCCACCGACTAGGATCGTTTACCTTTTCCTCGCTTACTAACCCGATGGCGAGCAATAAATATAAACGAGCAAAATAAGCTTACGGTGTATCGGTGAAGCATAATCAGCATAATATATCTTTCCTCGAGTGTTCGCCCAAGCTCGACTACGTCACCAGCTTTCCCCCTCCTCCCCCCTTCCCCTCCTTCAACACACCCGCACCTATACTTGCTCACACACCGGATGCTATCATTTGGAGGCATGAATCAAAGCTTTCCGCCGAGTGCTCCTGCGGCCAACCGTTAATACCACTGCAGCTTTCGCATCCTTCTCGGCATCCTACGAAAATAAGCTTCACCGTACCATCCCGAGCCATTCCCGCAGACCCGCTGAGCGTACAGGGACGAATCTCGGGTGGGCAAGATTTATGGTTTTCGGAAAACAAATCTCCGTCAATGATAGCTCCGTTTCGCCCGCGTGCGACGACTTCTGAAGGGCTCAAATCGAAGCTTCCTGTGCGCCATCCCAGTGGGATGATGAGGCCCGGTACATGTGGCATGTGATTTTCTCGGGGAATTGGGGCGGGGACCAGGTGGATTTCACATGTCCTGGTGGCTGGTGCCAAAGTGGAACAGGTCGTTGTAGCAATCGTAAAGCTGCCGGCATTGGGAGTACGTGTGTATGTGCGCACTTGTAAAGCACCCCTTTTGCGACTGAGAATGCGTATTCGATGCCGATTACGCCCTATCCTTCGCCAAAGCAATAAATGATTAATCACTCAATGTCGAACTGACGCCCGATCGATGCTAATGCTGACGGCGCCGAGCATTCGCAACCATTCAACCAGCACCGAAACAAAGGTATTAATAATTACTTGGCATCATCAGCATCATCATCAACATCATCATCGTCATCTCTCCTTGGGGGATGGCTCAGCGCTCAAGCAAACATCCAACAAAATGCTCTCCACAAAAAAAGAAACACACGCAGATACAACGACTTAAAGTTCCCTTGCGCCCTGGATGTCTGGTAGCGAAAGCGGCAACAGGACATTTCTCGTCATCTTGAAAGTCATTACGATAAGCCTATTATCGGCTATGATTGCCTTGTCATTGTATCCGCACGCCAAGGCAGGACAGAGAAAGCATCGTAAATTACCCAAACGAAGAGGCTTGTCCATTTACGTGCCACCTTTTGGACCAAGAAGCACGCGCTAAAGCAGACAGGTCCAAACAAACAAACAAAAAAAGGAAGAAAGATACCAGGCGGATAAGCACTCACACAAACACACCCATATTCAGGCGAAAATGATAAACGACAGGTCGCTCACCCTCGTGCAGGGGGATGAGGATGTCCTTTCCATTGACCGAGAAACCACTCGATCCGACCGACGAGAGCACCGAGGACTGATTTCTTAATTTTCACTTTTGATAATCATTTGTGCCCACCCCCTACATGCCCAGACTCTAAAGACCTTGGCACGGAAAGTGAAAGCTACTGCTATTTCGGTGGTTTGCGCAAACGAAACGATACAGGGATGATTAATCAGGGCATCCATTGTTGGAGGCCGGGCCACGGGCTACAGGACACGGTTGATGCCTAAAGTCCAATGATTTTAATGACCATTATTATCCGAAACTGTTTGACAGGTTCGTTGACGCCGGGAAAACATAAATCTAATGTAATACTTGCCCGTAATGGATGGGTACACTTGTTTAAAGATTTTGTCCCGGATATATCGTTCTAAATTGTTATCCTGTGAGAAGCGACGGAGCTATCGTTAAGGTAAAGTGGAAGTTCGATTAGACAAAAGCGTCCTTTCCGAGTGATTTCTTTTGGTAGATCTTATGATTTCTTTCTTTGCTACAAGTGTGTGAAAAACTACCCATCAATCAAAGCAATTGTTCCTTACGGCTAGGCTAACAATCGCTCCTGCGCCCGGTAGTGGATCAAATTTTCATTTAAAGCTGTCTAAAGGCACTGATCAGGAAACGTACACGTACAGCGATCAAGAAAACACGTTATCGCTTAGGAAAGGAAGTGCAAAGTGTTAACGAAAAAAAAAACACATCAAACAAACGATGATAAGATCACAATCAAAGGGAAAGAAATGGCGAGAGAAAAAAAATCTTTCAAATAAAAAGTTTTCCATCCTGGGTCAACGATGAAAATGAGTAAAAAATCGTCAATCACTCATCTATCAATTTCCACCCAAAGCACACTCGGGCACGGACAGCGTTTGGAACAACTTATCGAAAGGAGTTCCTAGGTGGGGGTGTAAAAAATCACTGCAAAAGAAAAATCAACCATCATTAATAACCGTCCGCTTGGAGACAGTTTCCCTTTGCCGGGCACGTTTGGCAACAGACAACACCGAAAGGAAGAAGGAAGAACACATACAAACATTCGCTGAAAAAAGGGCCTTTTCTCAATCGAGCCTCACAATAAGGTTGATTCTGGACGCCCTTTTGTATCGTTAGACACTAAACTCGAACAACAGTAAACGTTTCCTTAACTTTTGCACCAGTCGGTTGTGTTGCGTATACTCACACAGAAGAACGTTAACAACAACAGAAAAACAAAATGGAAACCTTACCATTTGGACACTTTTCTTAATCGCTTCGTTTCGTACAGACCAAACTAGGGAAGCTAAGGTAAGAAAGCCGGACCCTCCACATCGTTGTTGGCAATGTTTGAACGTCCGAGGGTATGGTCTATGGTCAAAACTTACGCGCGTTACAAATGATCGCCTACGCACGCATATTGTGGAAACGGAAACGCATGGCGAAAAACGCCAAAGGAAGAAAGGAAGGTAGGAGAAAAAAAAGTAAAACCTTGCCAACATAAAATGGCCACTTACCAGCCATGGGGTAAACGGGCCATTCGACCACCAATCCCCCAAAGAAAGCCTGAGGGGTTTTGACGTCTATTTTCCGGCCACGATAGAAATTCATTTCCACAGACCGATCTTACAAACGATTTTCCATCTCTCCTTCCCCTATTGCTTTCCTATCCTTTCCCACCATGCCTCGGAATCGGTCCTGTGAGTATTACAAGTATTTATCGTTATTGTTATTATTGCTATCATCATTATTTATTTAGCTCCTTTCCGCGAGCTCCCAGGAAACTGAGCGATATTCCCTTACTTTCGTCTTGCAGTAAGCGATTGAAGTAGAAGATACATAGATTCATGTTCTGGCAGATAGCATTCAAAAGGAAAGAAACGTAAAAAAAAACGTTTCCATGCTGGACACCCCAGAAGAAAAGTCGTTTACTTTCTCGGCGAGTGCGTGCGGTTCCCACACGAATGGGAATGGGCACATCTCATATTGATCCACTTAAGGTCAGGCTTGAAACATTACAACCTTCAAACCATTCGACCGATCACATCCTGCTCTTCCAACGAACGCGAAGTTCGTCCTATGAATTGCGAACGTCGGTATGCGTCATGTCCCCGAAATCGTTCAACGACTTGGAACAACCGACCGACTGAACGTGACGGTCATCTCCACACACACACACCCAACGCAACGCAGTGCACTGAAAGATATCTTGCGCGAGACTAGGCGCCCCGTCTCGCGCATGGTGACGGGAAGCTTTCGCATACGGCGAGCCAATGAACCTGCCACCCGCCACCCACTGGTCGGGACCGCATACGCGTGGCCGAGTTCAATGGATTCGTTCAATGCAATCCAGCAGTTAAGCGATGCAATCGCGATGGAGAATGCGGGGACAGGACGTGCCCGGAACCGGTAGGACCTGAATTCTATATCCCCGTTGCGTATGCCACACCAAACCACCCAACGAACCTGGAGCTATGCGGTGAGTTCGATATTTTCGGTACCCGGCGGGCATTCATATTCGAACAAGGTAATTTTAAGTGTTCGGATCCAAACGCCAAAGAATGAAATGTTTCCGTAAACGCACCGCCACCAATCTTCGTGCCGTGGTCCTATCGAAATTGTTTCAAGGCTAGCCGGCACACGGGACGATAGTGGTGGTAACCGATCGCAATGTTAATGACACCGAACCAACCATGAACAGTGGCGCCGATGCATCAATTCAACGGTGTGCAATGGAACGTTTCCAGTGAGCGAGTCAAAAACTGCATCCAGATTCCTGAGTACTAGCATTGTATGCAATCATGACCTTGAAAGCATCCGATCGTGGTACGCCCTCGAATGATCACGAACCTTACCCGTTGGGAATGGGAGACGTTCTATGAAAATCAATGTCAAAACTGGACGAACGGACCATTTCATGAGGAACCCCTCAGAGGGGGGGTTGAAACATTAAAGATGGGTAAGATAGCTATGCTAGCTTGGTGGGAAGCTAAATTATAACCACTGCATCGTGAAGTTGCCACCACCGTGTAGACACCGAAATGGTGTTTAATTTGCTTCTTTTTGTCGTTTTTTGCTCCTTCCATTTTAACCACCGGATTTTACATTTTATGTTTCATTTCGCGCCACATCTTGTGCTCTCAGCTTCGTCGGCCAAGCCTCGTTCTCACACCGTCCAATTTTACTCCAATCGACCTTGACTTTTTCGACGGCTTAATGTTGGCCCGTTGGCCGGTTGCTGGCAGGAAACGTTGAACCTCACCGCTAGCCATTTAAGCTGTACCGCCGAGACATCGGGGTTTTCGGGCAGAGCCACAAAAACAAACTAACAGCACACACATACACATCGCACCAACCACATGTGCGTCTGGTTGCGGTGACTGTGAGTCGATTGAAAACCTTGGAAGCTGCCGACGGTCGCTACAATTCGGCGACACTCATGCGTACCGAATTGAAAACTCAGTCAATGACCAGCGACCGATCGGTAGACGTCTGGTACGCACACTGTCTAATTTGAGCTTTTTTCGGCCAAATTTCCAAAAGTGGGGTTTTGCTTATGGAGCTGCAAAGGCGCGTGGAATGCCTCGGACAAAGCAAAACGCTAAGCGGAACTTCGGTGCTTTGGATACGGCGGCTTAACCAACAATGTACTCTGATGTCTGATAGATGACTGGTGGCTGAACACAACGAAACAAAACAAAAAAGACTCGCCTCAGGAATGTGCGTGAGGAATTAGGAATTCTGAACAAGAGGGTGAAGTAGTGCTCGGTAAGTATTTGTTCGAGAAAATCCGGCCGATCACACCGGTGTTGATTTAGTTTAATCGCAACCAATCAAAGATCAGGGTAACCCATTCCCAGCGTCCCAAATCCATTACACAGTTTGACTGGGTTTCAAATAAGAAAACACGATTCTTCCCTATAAAATACAGATGCATTGCGATGCGATTCGATCTACTTTCTGGCTCAAAAATCGACGGGCAGACATTTTCTTGAATTATGACACTTGTACTGTAAACCGTGCCCGAGAATGAGGTTCAAGAGGTCAAAGCTGTTTACCGAAACTTTATGTCATTTTAACACGTGAAACTTTCACAATTACCCTTCAGTGGTGCCATCATTCATCATTCGCGTGCACCAAAACCCAATTCCTCCGTGACCCAGCCGTGCACGGAATCTGACAGCTACCAGTCAGCCGCTGCCTATAAACATACCCAACCACCCTGGATGTGACCTCTCCGAAGCGGGACAAATACGGCTCGCTATAATAATAAATAATGCTTTATGAGTTTGCCTTCCGATGGCGCTCCCTCCATGCGAGGGGGAACGCAAAAACTGTCATCTTAACTTTTTCCAAAACGCATTCAACTCCCGTCTGCGTGGTGTGTTTGTGCGTCTTCAATCATCGTAACGGATCTCGGCTTATCGAACCCCGGCGTACGTGCGTACGTGTGTGAGCCGCGAACCGAAGAAACTCGATACTTCACAAACCGGGCATCCCTCATAGAAGAGTTGCCGAAAAGCGAAATGGTTCAATGACGAACGGGGAAAATGGGATAATAACCTGGGTATCATCGAAAGGAAGGATCTGTTTCCTGGTAGGGAACTTGCCACCATCAGAATATGGTAACATCCTGCCTAACATAAAGGGAAAAGGAAGAGATGTAAGTCATCTCATGCAAAGAAAGGCAAACGGCAAAGGAAGCAGACACTCAATCGAAGATAACGACACCCAGCCAACTGATCCAATGGCGGGTGGTTTCGGAACGATTGGAGCCGGAAAGAATGGAGTTTCCTATCGGTAGACCGGGCGGTGGCGAACCCCGTATCGAATGGGTAATGATGATTTAGAAAGAGGCCATAAAAAGTAATTTGATTGGCCCGGGAAGACTATTTTTCTTCCCGTACCAATGCATCAAGCGAGTCCATTCCGAAGTGGAACTTTTTGACAAACGGCCGACGTCCTCTGCCGAGTAATGTTGCCGGTTAGGTTAAAAAAAACCAGCAAACGAAAAAAAAAAAATAAATCGACAAAAAGGTTTGTGGGATGAAGAAACGAAGATGATTGAAATATGAAAACCAGCCGTCGTACATCAGAGATCCGTACCGGGTTTTACCTACTACATTGACGTATCAAGGTCATTGAGTCCATAAGGATACGGACCGTGGTTGGGTGTTTCGGAACATGAAGAAATTGTTGGTCGGCATTTCTCGACAAGAACCCTTTTCTTGATGTTTGATATGTTTGTTAAGTAGCCATACCGTACACCATTCAGCTCTTCATCGCCTTAAAGGTGTTCCGTGCATGTAAAACATGAGGAAATAGAAGCGGCTTCACATTAATCAACACACAGCACTAACAACGGTTAGGAAATTAATACGCATTCTTGTTCCAAGGTGCACACATGTGTTGTACACCAGCAACAACATACAAACGCCAAACTAGCAAATCAAATTCATATACGTGTATTTCGTAACTACAGCGCGTACGTAGGCATTGCAGACATCGGTCGGTTTGCTTTTGCGGTCCGAAGTTCAGGGTAGCTCAAGAAGGCCATTTGTATGCAACCGATGCCCGCTTACCGCAATAGCGTCGTGCATGTACGTAACCTTCCATCAGCTGTAATCGGGGGCGTTCAGTCGACCGTGCGCCTCGGCCAGGCCAATATGACCCCCACCCCCATTCCCCTCCCCACGTCTGCTCACCCAAACCATGGTGGACCCGTTTCCCTTCAGTCAATCTTCAATACGATTGCTGCACTTGTGTGTGCTAGCTGGTTCGCCCTCCACGTACGATAACGCGTGCATGCGGCCATCTACTCGACACGTGCTCGGCCGATAGGGGTTAGCGAGAAGGGGGAGAGGTGGACCCGACTCAAACTTCCCTACAATCTTGTGACCAGCTGGCATCTGCCGTACTTTGGTGTAAGGGGACATACACAGCTCCCGGCGCGTGTGATAGCAATGGCCGGGACCCACTATCAGCTAGCACGTACCCATTGGCTGGAATGGTTGGTACCGGCCCTGGCGTACGAGCAACAATTCACTTTTCGGTGCTAAGATAAATGCTACCATCGTAAGGCTTATGCCTGCAACGGGCGATACTCGGCACGGAATGCCGTCACAATCGTTCGTTCGATCGGATATTGCCCACCACCATCCACCGTGCCCGTGCAGATGAAGATGCTGATGTTGATGGGCTACACTCTCAAGGCCGTTGGTCGTTGACGTGCCGCAGCCTTGGATCCGCACATGGATGGCCTTCCGCTTCCCACGGATTGCCTTCGGCGGGCGCCGATTCTCTCCGCGTCGTATCGATGGCCTTCCACAAACCCGCAAGGGTAGGATAGTTTTTGCGTGTAAATACCACCGATAGGAGTTCAATTCCAATGTGCATTCTTTTACGCGATGCAACGCTACCATTCTCGTGTAGCCTCGCTTGCAAAACAAGTAAAGAAAAAAAAGCACAAACCAGCATACCGCGGGGGGAGGGAGTTGGCAAACCTTTAGGCAGCTGCAATGGCAGACGCATCCAGCGCTACATGCGCACCGGATTCCAGCGCGCAATTTTCAAACCGAGCAAGATAGTGGCCTGCGCTGCGCCTGATATTGAAAACAAAATGCGGAAGCACTCGGTTCTGCAATTTCCTCCACCAGACTGCAAGTGTTTGAGGGAACCGCATGCGCGTTATGACATTGTGCTACGGTGCCGTAACCGTGTGGGGACATGTGGGGAAGGTTACACATCGTTTATCGCACATCGCGGTACAAGGCACACAAGCCTGGTGAATTCTATAATTTTCCACACAGTGTCGCACGTTTTTCCATACAATCGGTGACTCCTTCGAGAGAGAGAGAGGCTCGAAAGCATCGAAGGTCAAGCTAACCAAATGCGGTAGTTTCCTCGTAACGAGTGAACTCTTAAAACTCAACCCGTTACAAAACTTTCGTCTGGAAGCCAATGCATATAGCTGAACCGAAAAGAAATTCAGCCACTAAAACATGCACTCACACATGCCAACTGAAAGAGCATAAATATACGTCAACTCGGTTTACATCCCCCATCTATCCCCCAATGGCATACCCGCGTAACCCGCAACTTCACACGACCGCTGCAGGCATCGAAGTTGGTTAAGAGCGAACATCCGAGGATGAATTTATGATTCCTTGGAGAATCTTGGTGTGCTCCTAAATGTCCTATTCATAACCTGCCCGCTTTCATTCGCTGACACATACGCCGTTGCGCGAAACTTGGTGACAGTGAGAAAAATGGAAAAGCAACAGCTAAACAAAACAAAAATACACCCGTAGAACCCTTTCCTATCGGGGATCGCAGCTAAGGGCTGGCCGGTTTTGGGGCCCAGTTTGGAGTCGGGATTCTTTTTGCCGCCTGCCGAAACGCAATATAAATAAATAACGAGTTTCGGTCAACTTACGCCGTATCGAATCCCTCTACTCATCCGGCTGCTTTTGCTGCAACAACGTCACTCGGTGTGGGTTGCGTGTCTTTTCCCTTTTTTGTGTCGTCGTCGTCGATGGAAAGCTATAAAACTTTTCGCCCGGGAAAATGCCCACAGCAGCAAAGATCGGATTAGGCAAACGTACACAAATACCTTTTACCTCCCCCCATAATGCCCACCTCGCTCTTTGAGAGGACAGAATGGAAGAACATCGAGCAGGGCAGGGCAAAAACCCAACTGGGTACTGTCAAACAACCGCTTTTCCTTTAAGGAAAAGTGTCAGACGGGATGGACCGGACAAACATTCGAACGGAGTGAAATACGATCGATCTGTTTTGTAGCATGGGACACGCTCGCACCAGAGATAAGGAGAAACAAAACAACTATAGAGAGAATCAAACAAATTGCGAACTTTCCTATCAATCCTTCCAATAGACGAATTTCCCTCAAAGCAAACCTCCGTCCCTGATGCTGATTAACACAGTCGCAAATTGTCACAAACTCCGTGCCACACTCACCCCTTGGCGGTCTTCGGGGGCGATGGTGTGCCCTTTCCGAGCATAAAACGAGAGGCTTCTATCCCACGGACCAAAACTTTGGCCGGAAAAGAGTTAAATTCATCGTGTAGCGAAGTAGAACCAATCGAAACACGAATATTGTCACGCGTAATGATGACAAAACTTGTCAAACTTTAGCAGCTCACCCTGGCAACCCTTTGGTGACGAGCTCAGTGTACTGGAGGGTGAACTTTCACCTTATTTTTTTTGTGTGTTCGAATGTATGTGTGAGTGCCGGGGGTCCTTTGTCTTATCGGATTTTACACTTTCCTATCTCGTCTTGTTGTCTTCTTCACTTTTTCCTATCCATAACCAAAGGGCTCAAAAGATGGGTGAGACTTTTCTTGGGGAACCAGAAGCTCGAATTTCTTAACGTTACCAGCGCGTCGCTAACCTGCCAAACTGATGAAGAAGTTCCGGCACATCGGAAAGGCCTTCCACCATCGTGTGCCGTGAAAGGCGTACGGGCCCACTATAAAAAAAATGGGGGCAGGGAACGAGCAACGAGGCAACCAAACCTCCAAAGGGCCAGGGCTAAATCGAAAAACTTTTACGGCTTTAAAGCAGCACAAATCGTTAAATTAACTTTTTTTTCTTTCCCTCTCTCTCTCTCTCTCTCTTTCTCTCTCGCTCTGTCGGGCCAGTCGATCTTGTCTTGATGGTTTCGGGTTGGTGGGTTTCACCATAGCCTTAGCGCCCATTCATGGTACACTGTGTTATCTTCGGGTTGGTAAGTTTTCACCAGATCCCTTTGCGTGGGGCCCGTTCTGTTTTTCGGGGTTTTTGCGGCCCAACGATAGAGAAAAGGTGAATCTGCCAAGTGCACAACAGAAAGGCAATAATACCCAAAATACGGCCCAATCCTACCGAGATCTCGGGAACTCGGGGGAGATACAGGCCGGGACGAAGATGCCATGTCTCGAGCTTTTTACGACTTTTCGGAGGAACGCGGAGGCAAACGACTCAAGTTGGGCAGTAAGGCTCGTCAGTAAGCTTTTTTTTTTTTTGTATGTTACTGTTTGTTTCCACTGATTGTTTTTTTTTTTCGTTGTTGTTGTTGGTGCCTCATGTTCGTCTGTTGGAGCAGCTTCGGAGCAAGGGGAGGCTTTTCGCCGGTCCAAATCTGTTTGTGTGACTTCACGAGGTCACGAGATCGCGAGACCTCGACCGACCCACGTCTCGGACAGTCGAACAATAAACCCGCGACTTTGACCGTCGGCCAAGCAGTCCGTGGCAAAGGGTGGATAATCTCTTGCTCGAACGGAAGCCTACGATGGATGAGATCATGCTTCTGTGCGTTCTCCAAGTGGAAGAGAACCTCCAAAAAACTGGTGCTGCATCATGCTCGTTTCGTTCCTTACCAGCAGACCCCGTTTCTTCCGGCCACAGGGCCAGCATCAGGGAGGCATCTTCATGGCGTACCGCTTCTACGCACCGACCACACAGACACTAGATCACGCGTTGTACAAGCTCTTGTATTGTACTGCGAGTGTGGATGTACGTACTTTTGTGCTGTTTCGGTGGCTTTCGTTAATTCTGCTCGGTTATTAGCATAATTACTCATCATCAAATTTAAGAACAATTTTTCTTCGCGTACACATTTCCGCCAAGTTTTCCATTCGTCACAACCGTTCCGGCTGCCCGATCCGGTCACAGAGATTTCGGGCCCCGGTCGCCGACTCTACCGATTATAGTGAAGCAACCAATGGGGGTGAGGCAACCCCGGCTACCCCAATTTCGGGGTTCCCATGTTAGGAAGCATCCAGGCACCAAGGCACTACTCTTCTCCCCATTGTTTGTGCACGGTAATTGCGCGACCTATCGAGAATTTGGTCCGATCTTTCGAGCGAAACCCGTACGCGATTGCTAGCGCACGATAGTGGCAAAAGCAAACCGATAGATAGTAATCACTTCATTTGCATACAGCCCTTTCCATCTCGTCCAATTGGTTGCGCTACCGAATGTTCCACTGTGCGTGACTTCTTTTAGGGGGTTTCAGGGTTAGTGTGCGGTTTAGGGTACGCGCGCGCCACCGGAAAACACCTTAAACGCGCTGATTCGCTTCGAAACCCCACCCAGTGCGGGGTGAGCTCGTTTGCTGAGGATTGATGTAGATTTAATGTAAAATTTGCGTACGCCAATCAATATGGCTTATACACCATTAATTTTAACACATCTTTCCCCCTTGCATACAGGCAGGAAAGTCGATTTGCATAGCCGATTGGTTGGTCAGTTCGCGCTCGTGCATTTGTTTTTGCACAACCCGACTGGTGGATAAATATAAACCACTTTAACGGACTGTTTTGATTTGCACGAACGGAAAATCATACAAACAATCGCTTAATTCCGTTTTCATAACTCATTTCTTTTCGGCTCGGTCGCTCGAACGGTGTTCACTGTGTTGAGTTGGCCAGATGCGAGACAGCATCAGCACAGTCCGCGTGTACTAACACTCTATCATCGAATGGTCGTTGACATCGGACGGCCGTTGGCAGCAGCTTCTCTCGCTGCTTGTTTCATCATAATTTACTTCGTGAAAATATTGTTGTTGTCGTCTCCGTGCCCGTTCGCGTGTCCGTACGCTGTCGGTGTGGACGGAATCGTGTCTATCGGTCATATGCCCCGTCACATTGGGCGTCTCGCACCCAAATCCGAAGCCGATTTTTGATCGCATTAGCCGCCTCGTCGGGGCAATGTCACCGAAGATGCGCACGCTACCGGATAGACTATTTCCGCGTGTTGGTGAGGACCCGCGACGCGACAAACACGTTCCATATGCGGTTAGTTTGGCCCTGCCTTCTGCCTTTAGTGTGGCTTTATTATTGTAAACAGATACAAGGTTTTCTCGTACACCCATCCACTGCTCTACACGAACATGGCAATAACCTTCGAAACAAGAGCATTCCGGGTGCGTTTGAACTCCAAAGCCGGAGGAGGTACGATAAAATTATGAAACTTTCCAAACAACGTTTTGATGGACGAAAGCATCACCTTCATCCTGATAACGGCTTTCAAGGAGTTTTTGGTCATTCTAAGAGAACCATTTAACTACGGACACACCGTTGATGGTGAACGAACTGTCAACGTTCAAGCGTGACCAAACGGTGGCCAGTATATATAATCATCATCAGCTACGCTATTCCGCCCAATCACAACGTGCGGCTTATCTGTCACGAAACCACAAAGTAAAACAAAACCGTCCATCGACACCACGAGTCGAACGTATCCGGAACCGAAACTTGCGATAAGAAGTCGATCAGCTGTGGGCAAAACTTGGGCAAACAGTTTCCCAGGTCCCACTGGGCCGCAAACTGTCACCGTTGCGGAACGATGACCTCACCGTCTGGCGGCAATGACGACGTCCTGGGCATGGTTACCGGATTAAACCGGACAAGATTCTATCTTTCACCGGCAAAGGTAAAGCATCGGCAAGACGCTCATCGGTCTTCGTTAGCTCATCGTTCAGGATTCTGGTATGTCCCGGTGGAGTTGCCCTCCAGCATCGCGTACGTATCGATGCGGGCGATTTCCGTACAAACAACATCCAACTCCACTCCAGCCAACCGTAATCTAACAGATTGGTAAGACGTTGCGCTAAAATGAAACGCTCGTTTGGGGCATCATTTTTCATGTGCACTCATTCTCAATACTGCAGAAAAAGGCAAAAAGTAAAGGATTATCAGCAATAATTCTGTCCGTCTGCAAAACGTGTGGTCCGCGTCCCAGACGTCTGAAGGTACGCTAACACTCTATGCATAGTTCCGCTTAGTTTACTTCAGCCCAAATAATCTCGTCTCTGAAAATGTTTAGACGAGCGGTGTGTTGTAATATGCCCGATAACGCAACGTTGACTCCCACACGGATGTACAGACTAAACTTTCGTGCGCTAATCGCGCTGGCACTAGCTGCGGTTTTGCACGGTGCGTATCTTTCTGGGTCATATGTAATCGGCTTCGACTTTTGGACCAACCGAACAAAAAAAAACACACACGCACTAAACCATGCGAGAAACTTTGCCAACGGCACGCAACCGCCCAAATCGAAACCACACGTATGCCATTCAAGGTCAGATGCAGATTTTTCAGCCATACAAAAAAAGTCTTGATGTAGCAAAAATGCTTTTTGTGAATTTTAAAGAATAAACACAACTTAAAAAAATAGTTATAATGATTTGCTCTATTTTTCAAGCGCATCGATAAATGAAGTTCAACGGGTACGGTCTTCGCAGCAGTTGCAAACGCACTGCATTATGCGACCACTTATGCAGCAGACTGCGAGGAAGAACAAGCGTGGAAACAAGCGGCATTGAGATCGACCGCTGCAGATAGGCAAAAGAAAACGAATCCGAAGGACAGCCGGTCGGCAGAAGGCATTGGAGCCGATCGTACCAGAAACCGATGCAAATGCAACCGTGTACGTACCGGCAGCAACCACGAGTGGGTGGGTGAACCAGATGGGCCAGGGCACCTAACCATGGGTAAACGACCGGTTGCCAGTTTCGATTCACTGCCGTCGGTCAGAAATTCAATGTCAAAAGTTGCGCATCGGTCGGGCTCATTCACCGGTTGCTGTCCCTTTTCTTCTCTCTTTCTCTCTTTTCGTCTGCAAATTGCAGTTGCGCGCACAGATGCACCTATCTGTTGCGCGTATTCGGTTGTGTCCACGTGCGCGTGTGTGTGTGTGTGTGCCTATATTATAGATTTCCTTGAGCAGCGCTCGTTCTTGTTTTTCTCTCCGTAGGCTCGGAAACTCTCTTTTTCCTTGAAGTTTTACTCAACATGCATAATGTAGTGCCTCCATTAAAGTCCCTCTTCTAGTGCACCTTACATTGGGCTAGATGCATGCTACCCACCCACACAGATCCCTAGAACCCATCACCGTAACATTGCTTGTTCCAGCGACTGTCCAATGTACGATCGTAAGAGTTTCTTGACTTAACTAGCGCTTCCGTACCGCGTTCGCCTAGTGCTGACTTCCTACAGCCGTTCCGAGTTTGCAGCTAAACGTGCAAGAAAAAATGCTAAAACGTGGCGTACGTACGCGACGATGGTGCACACGGGCAGCGATGAGCAGTCAGCCACCAACGGACGTCGAAGCGTAACCAGCGGTCGCCTGTTTTTTTTTTTTGCGAACGTCCATCACGTCCACCCGTACGTTGCTTCTTAACGATGTAAGAATTCGTGGATATATTTGCGGGTTGGAAATGGTTTGCACGATTCTTTTCTAGCGATTTCGTTAGTTTGCCTTACGATGCACAGCCTAGAAACGTGCAGTGGATGTAATTTAAACTAGCATCTTTTCATCCACTCAACATGTATGCATGCGTAAGCTTAATCATAGCTTTTTTTTTAGCATTTATTTAGATTACATACAAAAATTCTCTTCCTAAATACAAGATATTAAATTGTTCGTATTTTAATGAGCTTTAAGAGTTTGTTTGTTTTTTTTTCCAAATAAAGTTCGATTCGATTTACTTTCTTCCGAAAAACTTCCTAATTTCAATTGTAACATTGAGGCAGCAGGAATAAAATTATAATATAAATCCAATATCGCGTTTACACTGCAATTCAGTTATCGCTTTCCTTGGGCAAACATCCGTTCCACCGACCGTGCAATCTACCGGAAAACATTTGCAACAAATAGTCAACACCGAGAAAAAACATAAACCCCAGTGTCACCGCAAAGAATAAAATAAGAAACCTAGCGAGAGATTTCGGTACGCTGCCCAGCCAATTGGATTGTTATCCCGGTAAGGCCTTGTTCCCCCGGCAGTCGAGCAGGGTTTACGTAGGCCAGACCCTGATAAGCGCATCTTAATTTCCATAATCGTCCACCGGGGGTAACAAAACGAAAAAATTAAAAAAATACCCTAGAATTGTAACAACGACAAAACGTTTCGCAAGGAAAGAAAAGTTGTCGTACGAAAGCAAAAAGGTACACACAAACACATTTCCATAAGCAGCCAGTGGAAATGTGGAAGAGATGTGGTGGAAAATGGTGACCAAATTTTACTGCTCGTTACGCGAACTGTCCACAAAGTTCGAACAGTGTGTGTGTGTGTGTGTGTTTTTCTTTTCTCTTCGCACTTTATGTGCCATTTCCCTTTCAGTCTTGTGCTTGTGTACACAATTTTCCTAGTGCTGTATATTCAATTTCCTTTCCGCAATGCTTTATAAGACGCCCGGACACGCTAAGGAGCAGAAATCTTATTTGCATTCGGTTAATTT